>RJWH01003342.1:0-161473 GCA_004363575.1 Solenodon paradoxus | reverse complement strand
CGGCGGCGGCGGCGGCGGCGGCGGCGGCGGCGGCGGCGGCGGCGGCGGTGGCGCTTGGCAGGTCTCCGCGCAATTTTCTCTCTCCCCCACCACCCACCCCCCTTCTCCTCCTCCTGCAAATGCGCCGCCCCCCTCCTTTCTCCTGGAGCAATGCAACTGGGGCTCTAGGCGCCCCGCCAGGGCCAGTCCTGGGGAAAGCTCTCCTCCGCGTCGGAGCCGGGCTGGAGACTGCAGGGCCGGCCTTGAGGGGTGCTCGAGGTGGGGCTGGAAGGGTTATTACAGGATGGGTGCTTTGACTGGGATGGAGCGGTGAGGAGGTGCTGGGGGCTCTTTACTTGGTGCAGTTCAGGGCAAGGAATTTCTCCATGTGCATGGAGCTTTTGCCCCGGGCGCGGGCGAATCTCGCCTTCTTTTCTCTCTGTCTGTTTCTCCCCTTCCCCCAGCGCGCGCGCTCACACACACACGCACACACACTCACACCCACATACATACAGAGACACACACACTTTGTACCCCGAGGAGTCTGAGAACCGCAGCGTTGCGCAGCGTGGTGTAATTTCCAGGACGCTCTCTTGTCTGTTACCCGGGCACCCAAGGGGGTCCGCTCCTCACTCTACTCCTCCACCTCTTTGGCCGGGTCCTGCACCCTGAGTGGCCGAGCTGCAGGGGCGCGTCCGGCTCACTTACGGCTCCCCTAAGCCCGCCAGGCTCCGCGCGGCCACCGCTCGGCTCCCTAAGGGGCGGCGCGCCCTCTGCTGGCTTACTGCAAGTGATGCACCTGACGCTCCTAGGGGTGGCCTTGAGACGTGGGTTTATAATCCAACTGCCTTCTCCACCTACTTTTCAGTTTTTGCTGTGTCCGTGTCCCCGTGTGTTTGCGTGAGTGCGCGTGCAGACGGGTCCCTTCAAGTTCTGGCTATTCTCGAGTTTCTCTAGGCCCTCAGTGTAAATAAACCTGAGATTGCTCCCCAAGTCCCTCAAATGTCTAAACTGGTCTCAGTAGGCAAGAGTGGGAACTAGAAACTTAAAAGATGAACCTGGTTGTAGGGGGATCCGAGTCCTGGCTACAGTACAGGACAGGTCACTCTTGTGGCATTATATACCTTACTTTCTGCCTTAGTGGCATAACTACATGAAGCTTCCAGTCTTGCCTTGCTGTGATTCTAAATAATTCTGCATGGTGCTTTTTCTTCCAGAAGCAGTTTCTCTTTGATGGGACATGAATCCTGAAATGACACTACACGTTACTTGTGCCTTGCATGAAGAACTGAATCTAAGCTACAAAACTCAAACTCAGTTTCTTTTATGGTGGATGGGATTGGTCACCGTGCAAAGGCTGGAGAAGAGAGACTTGGATGACTTCAGCATTCACCAGCGTTCTAGAGTGGAGTTAGGAGGTCTCATTGTAACAGTCTAAAACACTCTACTTTTTCTCCCCAATGACCTGGGTTTTCCTTTCACTCTATTCTGCCTTCTCTCCCCTGACCCCTGAAGTTCATCATCCATCTAAGAAGATCACATACTTGCTTCATGGCACTGCAAGATTTTTCTGTAACACTTCAGTGATTGGGAGAGATGGCCAGTTGCAGCTGAAAACATTAAAAAAAAAAAAAAAAAAAAAACCCAACCAAAAACCCCCAAAACATGAAACCTCAAGTCTAGACACTATCTAGAATTAGACTCTCAAGGCACTGCCTGAAAGGAAATCTTGCTTTGATGAATGCCGGGGATTAGAACAACCCACTGGTTGTTTGAGTTGATTCTGAAATAATGTGTGACTAGAAGCCGGCTCTGACTAGGTTCTTAAACAATACTCCTTTCTTTTGATGTTTTTTATGGGGTCTTGGCACTAATTTGTTTTTTAAATGAAGATTAAATGTTCCAGAGCAATTTCATTCCTGCTTTGAATTAACTAAGAAAATAATTGTTCAGTAAAGATTTCAAAGGCAAAAATCTAGTCCAACAATACTGAGCCTATAGGTTCCAGTTAATGACAGAATTAGGCCCTTTTCTGTTCCATCAATCTCTCCTATATTTTTTGAAGACCAACCTAGATCCTTCAGGCCCTTGTTTAGCTTGGGTAGATTTGCCTGAACAGCAATCATGTCTTTGAAACAGGAATGAAAAGCAAACCATGTTAGATAATAGATCGGGTGACCTATGGAGTGACCAATGGGCAGAGACCATGGGGACAAACACAACAGAGAAAGAGCTCACAGTCCTCCTTGATTTTTGCCATCCTGAAAAGGGGGATAAGACAGACATATGAGGAAAACAATAAAGGACTGTGGAAAAATTGATAAATTCCCGTAACTGTGTTGATGAGTGTTTCACCTCTTTTTAAACCCATGCGCACTCTGGGTAAACATGACAATTTCATGCTGGGTTGTCTGCAAATGTTTTGAATGTTGTTTGAAATTTCCTAATTCATTGGGATGCGCCCTCCCAAGTCAAGCTAATCATATTAACCTCACTGTTTTCCAACCATACTTAGGCCTCTTCAATGTGGGCTTCTGAAATGCCCCACTTGGGGAGCTTGCAGTCAGCCCCCCCATTCTATGCCATACCAGTGTAGGCCATAGACTCTGCTATCAGAAGGTAAGTAGTCTAACACCTGAATGGTGGAACTGAGCTTCAGTTGGTTTTGATGAAGAAAAGGGGTATGTTTATCTAAGAAGGGAAAAGAGGTTTGAGACATGCAATTAAAGTCACGTACACTCTTCCAGAGAGCCAGGAGATCTAGAGTGTGGGGAGGAGGGGAGAAAATATCAACGGGGAAGGGTGACACCAAGACAAGCTCTGAGCCACGTAGAGCTGGGTTGCAATGATGGCCTTGCCACTCATCCGTTATGTTACCTTCTTAGTAGACGCAGTTTAATGTCAAGCTTCCATGTCCTCATCTGGAAAATAGGGCTAGCACACACCTCTCAGAGGTGTGCTCTTTAAAAAAGGCAACTAATGTCTAGCGCAGTAGACGTTATATAGTGCATCATATATACAGAATATGCAGTGGTAAAAGTCTTTCAATAAATGTTAGTTCTTTGGGGAAACCCCCCCCCCCCCCGCGTCTTAACTGGCCAACCTTCTCAAGTTTTGAGGCAGATAGGCCCGACAGAGGGCTGGGGTCCTCCTGAAATCAACTCCAACCCCTCTGGACCTGCTTTCTGTGCACTCAGCTTGTGTAACTCAACTGTTTTCAGTGACTGCTGGCCTTCAGGAGTCTGGGGGAAGGGACTGGAATTCCGTGGTTCTGGGGCTCTGTCAGAGAGGGAGTTGGAGAAACAGGACGAATAGGGTGGTATCTCTTCAAAAGGAAGCTGTGGGTTGGGAGAAGGCCTAAGGGAGGGATGGCGAGGCCATCAGCTATTAGCTCTGCTCTCTGCTCAGGCCCTCACTGCGGGTAGTGGGGGGTGTTTGGACCTTAGTGAGATTGGTGAGCAAGTCTAAGAACAGTACAAGTGTAGGTCACTTCTTGTCTGTCTGAATCTCAGGATTTCTGTCCTCGAGAAATGCTCTAGGCATAGAAACCAGAAGCCCGCCTCTGAGCAATTGCATTGGCAGCTCTTGGTCAAGGCAAGAAGAGCTAGAGGCTGCTTTTAGGCATCTTGCCTAATTTCCACCTGACTGAGAACGGTTCAACAATCTTTTTGCGTCTCTGGGCCTGGAAACATAAACCTCAAGTAGCACAGTGGGTGATGTGCACAGGAATGGGACCTGATGTTGGAAAACTTGCGACTTATTAGTTATGTGACTGTGGGTGAGTCACTTTACCTCCCTGGGGCTTCCCGACATCAAGAAGTCAGACCATGAGGCACCATGACGAAGAAGACATGAGCACTGCTCTCTCTTAGGCCCTGCACCATCTCAGGCAGATGAAAACCATCACCCTTTGCTTCTGACTTTCTTTCTGGTCCCGTAAATGTCAAATTTGATGTCTGGTTCTTAGTGAATCCAAAAATGCCACTTTGGGACTTGACCCAGCTTAGCAAAGTGAGGAACGGTCAGCTACGAGGTTTGTCACTTGGTTTCCTCACTGCTAGAACAACTTGAGAGGGAGGTGGCTTCCCAGGCCTCCTGGGCAGGGGGCCCTGACCAGTTCACAGCTCCCAGTCTTACCTTACGGTCTGATTTGGTGAGTGTCCAATTAGTGATGAGATTCTAGTTGAGCAGTAGAGTTCTAATGAGCAAAGAGGCAGAGGAGTGAGGAGGAGAGAGAGGGGAGGGAGATGAACTCAGAATGTGGGCTGGGGTGGGAAAATGGGTAAATCACTGTGAAACTCACTTCTAGAAATAGAGACAAAGCTAAAGGCCGAGGAGGAAAGGCGCCTGGGCTTGCTTCAGTCCCCCATCGCCCCTTCCCTTCCCCAGTCTGGCTCCCGCTCTGCCAGGGGCCCCCTCCCCACCCGGCTCCACTCCGGGGGAAGGGGAGCCTGCGCTGGAGCCCAGTGGCCCATTCATCTCCCGATAAACTGTTTATCTGAGTTTTAACGAGGGCGCCTCTCTTCCAGTCCTGGAGACAGAAGACTCCTCATGTTTAGCCTGCCCTGATGTGGGGGGCCCGGTGGGTGGGGGCGAGCCTGCAGGCTTCTGCGCTTCACTCCTCCTACCA
Organism: Solenodon paradoxus; assembly: GCA_004363575.1. NCBI lineage: Eukaryota > Metazoa > Chordata > Mammalia > Eulipotyphla > Solenodontidae > Solenodon > Solenodon paradoxus. Next base: position 156,864 of record RJWH01003342.1, on the reverse strand, counting down.
GCTGCCTTTGGGCTTCGCTGGGCCCTCAGAGTTCACAGTGGTTTCCTCAGGCGAGTCTCATGGACTCAGAGCCTTCCTATGGAAAAGAAATCTTTGTGCACTCCTCTGGTCACTGACTTAAAAATCACACACACACATACACACACACACACACACACACACACACACTCCAAATAAATTTATAAAGTAAACAAAATGTGGTTCTGAGTGGTGGACTTTTACCATCGTTGACCTAGTATTTTATGAGGCATATTAAGGGACTGTCTCACAGCCTCAGTGTTGTTAGAATAGGAAACGGTTCTCCAAATTGATGGAGTGACCTTTCTGTGAAAAGACAACTGTCACTGAAAGAACTGAAACTTAAACACAAATGCTCTAGGATTTGCTTCCCGGTCCTACCACTCACCCTTACTGATTCCCAGGCTACATACTTGTGCAAGTATGGATGTATTTGCCGATGAAGCCTACTGCCCCCCACTGCAACAGGAGCAGACCCCAGAAAGACAAAAACACCAGCATGCACACACACGCGCACACACACACACACACACACACACACACACATATACACAAACACCTCCTACACCTTCCCACAGACATATATACTCTTACCCTCTGTCACTCCCTTTGTCACCTGGACTGTGAAAGTGTCTGGGCACAGTCCCCCTTAGCCAGTTACCATTGGGAATTTACATACACACCCCAACACACAAGTACCCATCTCAACCTAGGCTCATATTTCTCCCACGTCCCCTCATCCCACTGCCTCAGATAGATATTTGTTGAGATAATATGGTTTAGTCTCCCTTATCCTCTCCAAGACTCAAGATAACAAGGAGACATGAGCTCAATGGTGTGAGAAATCAAGTGAAAAACCACCCACATTTTGGATGGATGGGTTCCAGCTACTGAGTTCACCTACTGCGATATCTTACATCTTTGAAATGTTTCCTTTGCCCCTAATTCTGTCTCCTTACTGTCCAAGTGTCGATGCAGACTTGGAAATGACTCACTGAGACCACCTCCTCTCATCTATCTGTCTTATTCCTCCATCTTGCACCAGGCATGTTTTCCCCTTCCAAACACTCTACAGAGCCAAGGAATGAATGCAGTCCCTTCTCTTGAAAGTTCAAAAGATGACTGGGGGCATTGGAAAATGAAGCCAACTCTTACAACTCAGGACATCCATTTCCATGACAAAGCTCAGGCATGTTGGGGAGGGCTGGAGAATCAGCACTGGCTCCCCAGGAAATTCAGGGTTCAGATTGGGGCCTGAAAGGTCAATAAGGGGCCACAGGCTAGAGGGGTGAGATGGAGAATCACACTGTGGGGTGGTAACATACCCAATTTCTGGAGACGAGGTGGAGTTTGAAGACGAGGGATTGAAAGAGCAGGGGCTTTGACGGTGAGCCATTGAAGGATCTTAGTTTAAAATCCAATATGAATTTAAACTTGAAAGAGACCCTGGAGACCATATTTATGTGGCGATTACAGGTCTTAAATACTATAAGACAGTCCATACTGAAGCACAAAAAGAAACTTGATTCTGATGGAAATCTGGGCTGCTCAGTCCTAGACCCTTGTGTTCAAAAATCTCTCTGCAAGGATTATTTCATTTTAGGGGAGCATTTCTAAAAATTCTTAAAAATATGTTTTTAGATTATTAACTATGATGATCTCTCCCCAAAACTGGGATGAGTGGATGGGACATAGAGGGGAAAGAAACTCATGTTTTATTTTACATCGTCTTTATGGAAATCTTCTTTTAAAAGCGAGAACTAGTTAGTACACATTACTTTTGTATTTAAGGAAAACACAATAAGAGATCAAAGTCAGTGAATGTCGGTGGAAGAGTTTGCCCCTAAGTCACCAAAAGGCGTCAGTGAAGTTAGAAACTGGAAAGTTCTAAGTGCTGAAAAGAGTTCTGAAGCCACACCAGGCCGCAGGGCAGGGCGCACTCTGTCGTGGTCTTTGCTTCAGGCTTAGTGAAATGGTTCAGAGCTCACAGAAGATGGTGGAGTGAGGGAGAAGCCAATTTGGGAGCTTTTGTGCCCTGGGTGTGTGCGTGTGCACCTGCACGTGAGCGTGTGACAGACACTGTTTCCTGACACTTTAATCTCCCGTCTCTGGGATCTACCAAGAAATCAGATTGCTTTCAGAATATAGCAACACCTAGGTCAAAAGCCACCACTGGGCTTTGAAGCAAAACAATGCTAAAATGCATCCAAACCCAATCTCATTAGTGATCAAAATTCTGGTCTGGAATGAGTTTGGGGTGAGGGCTGGGGTACTGGAGATAAGTCATTTACACTGAGAGTTTGGAGGATGACAGGGTCTCTAGATGGGTTTTCTCTCCCAGGGAACAGTCTTAGAAATGAGGAGACAAGCTTAACCTGTGCCAGGCATGTACCACTTGCTCTACAAACATGATCTTAGCTAATCTTCTAGGAGCTTCTGGAATAGGGACAATTATCTCCCTGTTTTGTAGATAGGGAAATGGAGGACAGGGAGGTGAGGGAGCTTCCCGAAGTCATATTTGACGCAAGGGTCATCTAAGGCAGCAGGGAGAGGTTTCTTAGCTCAGTTTGTGTCCCATGGGAGAGCTTCCTTAGGCTCAGACTCCCGTGGTTTTTTGCTGTTCTCTTGTTCTGAATCCATACTTGACTTACTTCAAAGGTCATCAGCACCAGCAGACTAGGGAGATTAACTCTGGGCAGTGACTTCTGGCCACCTGGTGGAGTCAAGGAGAGGACTCATTTCATCTTCCCCTCCCCCTCCTCCCTCCCGTCTATAATGGAGCATGACTGCTGTAAAACCAGGCTTTTGATCAAACTTCTTCCCATCACTTTCAAGACAAACACCATCTCTGAAACCCCCAACTGCTTTTATTTTTCTTATATCTAAGGTTTCACCTTAGTGTCTTTACCCAGCTTCATTTTAAAAAATGCCTTCAATTAAGAAAAAAAAAAAAATCAAAGCATTGTATGATGGTAATTCACAAAACATACCTATAGAAAATGAGATGCTTTGAAGTTTTGTCAACAACTTCCTTACATTTCTAAAAGGAATTCCTCCCTTCGCTCTATAGCCCATCAGACATTCTCCAACTTCCATAACCATTTTCCAAACTGTTCTTTGGCAAAATACAATAAGATAATAAACAATATTGTTAATCAAAATACACATAGAGTAAATGAATCTGTGCCTCCTTCTACACCAGCTTGGTTAGTGGGTATATTCACATTGCAACGCAAGATTTTTCTCAAGCATGATTCATTATTTATGGGACTTTCAGGGAAAACTAGTGTTATGCATTATTTGCATACAGAGAAAAAAAATTCCACCCAGAGACGAGTGAATGGATGTCAGGACTGAGCTGAAAGTTCAGTCCCCTTGGTTTTCTCCCTACCAAATTAATCAGGTGCACTATTATTTTATAAAAGAGCTTCTTTCCTCACACAAAGGCTCAACCATGTTAACTAGTTAATGTAAAGCTTGATCAAACTCAAAAAGCTAATCCCTAAAAGGCTGAGGGAGAAGGGCTTGGAAGGCCTGGAGGTGGCAGGGAGGCGGGGAGGAGCCAGTCAGAAGGTGAGGCTGCGGTTGGTTCCAACCTCTTTCTCCCTTTGCATTATTTCAAACGTGAATTACTGCAGCAGTTGAGCAAAATTACATTGAGAAAAATGCAAAGCTGCTTCCCTCACCTCCTGGAGGATTTGAGTCACCACAGATGAGCCTTTAAGTGTAATAAGAGGCATCGTAATTATCATGCCAGGGGGTAAGAAAATCCGGGCAGATCACATTTTATAGAACTCTTTGCTTTTCTTTTAGGCCTTAGACCAGGAGGATAGGCAGCTAGATGTGAGATGATGTGTTTATGGTTTAGACTTCTTCAACAGCCTGAACGCTTACTTATGAGGTAGTCCTATTGTTCTTTGAGCGATTTAAATATGTCTCTTCTAAATATTTTGACAGCCAGGCACAGTCTTGGAGCACTTGTGCCTTTTTAAGGGACTTTGGGGTTGCAACTGAATGCAGGGTGATATTTGGTGAGGTCTCTAACTTGTCCCTAAGAGCAACTCCTCTTCATCCCACAGTTGTTTGTTTCCTGGTAAGGCCCTCATCTCACACCCCAGTTCCCCTAAACTCACCCCTGAGAATCAGGGCTTGCAGGTCATATTGGTCGACCCCAGGCAAGACAGCTTCCTGCCAAAGTACACTGAGGGCCATCTCATGTCTCCCCAGTCTTAATCCGCTTGAAGGGGAAAAAGGCTAAAGTAAACTCATATATCAAAAGGAATTATTTCATGATTAAGAACCTCTAAGGATTTACTCTCAAGATAAAGTTAGGACATTAGCTGCCTTTTCTCGTCTGACCACAGTCCACCTTTCCTCTTCACCTCTTTTCCCCTCTTTGCTGTTCACCTCTGCTTGTCTAGGACACGTTGGATATCTCATACACGTAATCCACTCTTCCTCACTTACATGTGCTGTCTGCTCAGCATTGCAAAAGCATTTGCCACTTTCTGGATGCTGCTGAAGCATCACCTCCTCCATTCTGGATTCCCCCTGGCCAGTTCTGGTTGCTTCCTTCTCTCAGAATCCATGCCACCTGTCCCTCCTCTAGCTTACCCATATCCAGATCACATTTGAGGCAGTGACCTGTCTTGCCCACTAATAGCAAACTCTGTATGGGTGTTCACCTCAATTTTCCCAGCTTATAGCATTGTGTTTGACTTACATTAGATGCCAAATGAATGTATGAATTCCTGAACTTTTTTGATTGCTTTTGGTGATAGTAATGTTTCCTGGTGGTGGGGAGAGGAAACCACAGTGGTGGAAACTATGCCCATCTCTCAATGAGACCCATCTGGACCATCATAGTATATCACTTTTTATCTTTTCTTATAAACCAGCTTCCTCATAAGTATCTGGAAAATCAAAAGACCAATAGGACGAAAAATGGAAGCTTCGCTATATAACTGATACCCAGCAACAACTTGCCCCACGCGGAACTGGACATGGCCGCTCGCTGTAGCCATGGCCTCTGCATCCTGAATCCTCACAAATTAGCAGCTCTGTATCTTGAGATTTACTGTCTTTGGCAACAGAAGTAAGCCAGGGCACGGGAGGGATGAGGAGGTGTTGGCTCTATCCCAGGAAGTTGCAGCCTGGGCTGGGGGTCGGGAGTCTTCCCATGATCTCCACTCATTCTGAGGAGGTAGCAGCTGCTATGACATGTCAGGCTAAACTCAGCCCATGTCCTTGGAAAGAAAGATGGTGGGATTGCCCACCCTCATCCCTGAGACTCCGGGATCCAGCCCTTGTTAGAGCTACTCTCTTTCTTCACTCTACCCCACTGTTTCTAGTCCTGGCTGTCTTCTTGGAGCGGTGAAGTCAGCAGCCATTTTCCCAAGGGCAGAAGAGCACTATTCATTCTGAAGACCAGGCTCTCCTTGATGTCTGATTCCTTTCTGTGCAGCCAAAGAGCCTGGCACGCCATCTGGCACCGTCAGCCCTCACAAGGGGTGACCAGATCAATGGCTAGATTCATTGTCAATACCAATGGGGTGCAATTCCCTAACCCTCCTGTGGGAACTCTAAGTTCATTCTGTAGCCACATCTGTCCAGATAAGCAGGTCAAAGATGCCCCTCTGAGTATTCTTTTCCCAGCCTGAATGACACAGCCCAATGCAAGAACTTCTCGTGGGCAGCTCGGCATCCCTCGGGTTCTGTCCACCTGGCACCAAGAGCAGCGCTTTGAAGAAGAAATGGATTAAGGTATTGGATTACAGTTTCTGTAGCCAGGCTCAGGCCCTGAGTTGAATGTCCTCCCCCAAGAAGGGTGACTTGGCAGAATGGTTCAGACTTTCCTCCCTCCTTCCTTCTTCTCCTTTGGTCTCTATTGCCTTCTAGGCTGCAGGGGGCGGAGAGGTGTGTGGAGAGAGGGCATAAGGGAAGCCTTTACATGTTGATATAAAATCAAAGTTTTGGTAAAGGGGAAATAGGGTGACATCTCTTATCGTGTCCTTTGGCAACATGCTCTGTCTTGTCTTGTGACAACGTGAAGATGGGGGCAAGAATAGTTCATGGGTACTGGGAGTGAGTGACGCCTGGGTAGAAACAACAGCTCATCCAGAAAATTCACTTTTACATCCCTCTTCTCTTCCTTCTCTGTTTTACCAATTACTGAGTTCTTACTCTGGGCCTGGTACTGGACACTCTACTCGTTATTTCCTCAAAACATCTGAGTTTATAAACGAGGACACAAAACCCTGAAAGTCAAGTGACTTGACCAAGGTCATCCAAATAGAAAGTGGCATGCTGTGCTTTAATTCTCTGCCTGTCCCCCAGTGCTTGGGCTCTATTCTGGAAGATGTCTTTTTTGTGTCATCTGGATTTGTTTCTGGTGCTTCTTACATAACTAACAAATACGGAAAGTGGGGGTAGAGGTGGGAGGAACACAAAAGTGAGACCCAAGGTGACTCACAAAAGAGTAAATTATTCATGGATATAAATCTATGTGGTAAAACTCAGAATGAACTGGACTTACACACACCAACTGGGAGACAGTGGTTATCTCTGGGAAGGGAGAGGGACGTTTGACGCACTTGGTGGGGATTTATAACACATTTCTTAGACATCAAAACAAACATAAAATAAAATTTCTTGGTGTCCAAAACCACAAGGAGATACCACTTCAAACCCATTAAGATGGCAAAATAGATACAATAACAAGTGCTGATGAGGATGAGGAGACATTGGAACCCTTGCGTGCTGCTCGTGGCAGCGTAAAAGGATGCAGTCTAGAAAAGAGTAGGGCAGTTCCTTAAAAAATTAAGAATAGATGGTACACCCTGGTGGCCTAGCGGATGAGGCCGCTGGATGTAGTCCACATACAACCCAAGGGTCCAGGTTCGAGACCCTGGCCTGGGATGAACAACCTAGATGAACAACTAAATAAGTAAATAAAGAATATTTCTTTGTCCTCTCTTCCTGCCTGCCTGCCTGTTAGCCGCCATTCCTACCGGCACCTTTCCTTAAAAAAAAAACAAACCCAAAACAAAAAGACTAGAATTACCATAAGATCCAAGAATCCCACCTCTGGGTATATACCCCCCAAAACTGAAAACAGGGACTTGAACAGATATTCGCACACCCGTGTTCATAGTGACATTATTCTCAATTGCCAAGAGGTGAAAACCATCCAAGTGCTCATCAGCAGGTGAATGGATAACTAACATGTTCTCGGCCTTAAAGAGGAAAGCGGTTGTGACACAAGCCACAGTATCGATGAAGCTGGAGGACATTATGGGAAGTGAAAAAGCCAGGACAAAAAAGCAAAAACTGCCGTTTGATTTCACGTAGAGAAGGAGCCCAGAGTAGTCACTCTGAAAAGAGGACTGATGGGGGCCCAGACTCGTGGGGAAGCGGGGAGAGGAGGGTTCACTGTGAACAGGGCTCCAGTCTGGAAAACTGAGAAAACCGCTGAAGGTGCTTACACCAGAAATGTCCTGACGCTGCTGAGCTGGACAGTAAAAAATGGCAAAAATGGTGAATTTGACATGTTGTCTATTTTATCACCATTAAAAAATCAGCCTTTGTTGTCCAGGGAGGGAGGAGCCTAGCAGTTTCAGAAACAGCTCCCTGTCCTGTGCCACCTTCCCCTGGCTTGGGTCCTGCGGGGGGGATGTGAGGCAGAGCGATGCAGAAGCCCGCCCCCACCCCAGCACTGTCCCCACACCAGTGGGGGCTCCATGTGAAGCACATTTCTCCAAGCTCTGTCCCTCAGCACAGCCCTGGATGATTTCTGGCTCAGAGGAAGTTCATCTGAAAATAAAAGCGGTCCTTCAAGGGTCCATTGGGGCTGAAAGACTCCCTTCCTGGTTGCCTGTGAGGCTGAAGCCTGACCCTGGGTATAGTAACAGCCCTGTCAGCCAAGGCAAATCTGCCCGACCTCAGAATCCCAAATTAGCGCCTGGCCCTTCGATAGGCCAACTTTGGTTTAAAGTTAAGTGAAACCTTGACAGGCCTACTGACTGGAGGGAAGGCCTGGGGCTGCTCTCATAGGCTGCTCTTTCTTCACAGGAATTTGATGGTGTGTACAGTGCTGTGCGGTGTGTGCAGTCAATTCCTACAACTGCAATTAGGGCCTTTCAATGGACGTGTCAGCGCGTTCAAAGTCTAAACCGTCTCACCCAGGAAATTCATAATGGGATGAAAGTTCCATTCCCAGACTGACAACTTCAAATGGAATTTGGTGTAATCTTTTATTAGTTTACAGGGTTGTGGGGGTGGGGGAGGGGGGTTGCAAAACTCCTCCCCCTACACCCCCCCACCTTCCACCCCACCCCACCCCCAAACTTCCAAGGATAAAGATGGGGGTTGGGATTCCATTTGAAGGGAAGCAAGGCTGTATTTAAATATGCTCTGGAAAGTGTGGCTCCCTGTCTGAGGCAGAGAGAGCTTCCTTCAGCCTCGTCTAGGACATTCCAAAGACTCATGGAGACTTTGTGCTAATGGATCCCAATTTATCAGTTTCCATTTCACCGGGGCCAGGTCTGAAAGCAACCAGCTCTCCAGGGAAGCCACACACTGGATTGACTCCAGGTTCCAAAGAAGCTTTCCACGCTTTGCCTAGTTTTTACGAACAATTATGGCTGTAGAATTAATTCTCAAATGTCCCTTCTTTTTAACCTAAACTTGCCCAGGTCATTTTTCCATCAGCTGCCTCTTGGTAGATCTTTCAGTGACTTCAGGTCATCTTATTTGCACAAACGCAGAGGCTTTTTGTGGTATTAAGGGAGCCAGGAGAGGGAGGGGGTGTGTGGCAGGGGGGCAGGGAGCGGGTTTATTTGTGATACTCTATGCTTCTTGCTCCAGTCCCATCCCACCCTTCTGGCCATTCACAGGCTCCGGCCAGGGCTGGCGCCAAGATCCCTAAGTTGCCCTGTGTTTATGTCATTGAGACGAGGACAATATTTCAGTGTGGAGCCAAGCCACAGGGATCCACTCTATAAAACCCTCCTAAAAATAGACGCTCCCACCCCTGCCCAGCCCCCTCCCCGCCTCCTCGACTCCCCCAGGCCTGCCCCCAGCACTCCAGCACCCAGCTTCAATCCTCAGGGAGACAGGCGTGCCAAATCAGCCAAATCTAGCAGCTCTGGGGGCCCAGCAAGCCCTTTTCTTCCTGAGGAGTTTGAACACAGAATAAAAGGCGTCAATTAGCAGCCTTTGGCGCTGACAGGGCAATTAAAGCTAAATTGCAAGACAGAGGGAAAGCTCAATGAAGAAGAGAGAGAAAGAGGATGAGAGAGAGAGGGAGAGGGAGGGGAGGGGAGGGGGGAGAGAGAGAGAGAGAGAGAGAGAGAGAGAGAGAGAGAGAGAGAGAGAGAGAGAGAGAGAGAGAGAGAGAGAGAGAGACTGAGAGATTTAAACTGCATTTTTGGTGACAGCTGCATTTTTGAGAAGGCTGAACCTCTCAAACTACAACTGGCTGTTTAGATATTTTTTTCACTTGCGAAGTGATATTTTCAGTGAACACTGATACTCGCAGTTTATTGCACTTTTCATGTTCCATTGGAGCTGCTGGGGAAAAATTAAAACAAACACAAAGCACAAGGACCTCCCTCTTCTTTACCAATTCTCCCAATTGGCCTGGGTCCCCACACATCCTTTTCTTTGCAGGCTAAGTTAGCTGCAACATGGAATTGTGAGGCTAGATGGATGGGGAACTGGGGGCCGGTGGAGCTATCCGTGGGTTAAATCAGAACGTAGAGCTGGTGATTTGGTCCTGATGCCTTTGCAGGCTTGTTGGTCAGTCCAGGACCCCATGGTTATAAAACGATTGGGAAATGCAGTCTTTTTCTGTCTACCCCCTGGTGACCTTCTTTCACAGTCAGGCTTTGGTTTGGGATTTGGGAGGGCCTGAGACTGTCTTATGCAGATGGAATTGGTAACAAGGGTGGTATTGATTTTGATTCTCAGTTGCAAAACACCAGTTCAGGGGAATGGATTCAGGAGGCACCGTGGACCTGGCTGGGTACAGAGAGGACTATAACATAATTGGAGAGGGGTCAGTCTCGGGAAAAAGCATTCCAGAGACACCTTCACAGGTAGCCTACCCTCCCCTGTCTCCCAAGCCATGGAGTTCTTGAGAGGATGCTTTCCCAGTTACCTTTGCTTTGCTGGACCTTAGATTTCAGTCTCCCATCCTAACACTATAATCCTTGTGTTGTTACCTTCCCTCACTCATTAAGAGAATTGTCATTTCTGCACCTACTGTGGTCCTGGCATTGTGTTAAGGGTCCCAAGTAGTGAAATGGAGGTAGATACTGTTCTTGTTTCTATTTTATATAAGAAGAAACTGACACAGAGAGACAATCATGTGCTCAAGGTCATGCAGTTGATAAATGGTGAAGCTGGGAGTGGAACCCGATCTAAGTCTACAAGCTGGGTTCTTAATCCTTAACCCTACTCCTTCTGTCCAGGGCTCCCATGAACCTTCAGGAAAACTTATTAACTTGGGATCAGTATTTATTTGGATGGGGCTAAACTTTGAAGCCTTTGATTCAGGAGGACACTGGTGTTACCTGTAAGGACAAAGCCCCACAGGCTTAGAATCAGCAGTTTTGAGCTGAAGGGACCTGAGAAGTGACATTTAATAGATAGTGTCTCAAACTTGAGTCCAGGGCGCCTGGATTTCTGAAACTCTATCCTCAGAAGCCTAATGACATGATCCATTTGAGACAGCATCTAACTCAAGCCTTGCCAAGGTGAGAGGCCAAAGAGGATCACACAGTGATGGTAGGTAGATGTCAGACACAGGATTCTCTCTCTGCCGGTAATTGTTTCTGTTAACAGGTCGACTTTTCTAGCCCTGGCTTTTTAAATCCACTGGACAGCTTGCTTGAAGCCTCTTAGGGCAAGGACTGGTTCTAAGCTCTTTAATAGATATTTGGTGAATGAATATGTAAGAGCAATTCAGGAGTGGTTCCAGGTAGGTAGACACTTGATATACTAATTACAGACCAGTGTTACCTGCACTCAGGAGCACTGATATTTGGCCACAGTTGTCTCCTAATTGCCTAAAATCAAGTAAAATCACCTTTCTGTGTATATTCTGAGTTTTTCTCCATTCATTTCACTTTCAATAATTTTTTATAGAGTATCTAATATGACCAGGCACTGTTCCAGATTGTAAACAAAGCAGGCTAATTACCCCTTCCCCTCCCCACGAACCTGCTTTGTAAGGTATTGCTCTGCCCTACTGCTATGTAATTTGGGATTTGGTTTGGTGAGGCTTGGATGGCAAGAGGCCCAGTTTACTTTCTCCAACTTGAAGGCAATTACTGCATGTAATATTTTTGTTTGTTCGATGTTTCTTATGTTCTTCCATTATGCCTCCGTGAAAGTTTTTCGCCTTTAAAACTAAAAAAAATTGTAAAATAATGCACTGTAAATAATGATACAGATGTATATAAAGAGTACAGACATGCAAATCTCCCCCAGCTCTCCTAGGGTGGCCAGTGTTAATGGCTTGATGGTATATTCTTCCCCCAGGTTGTGCATATGTAATGGCTATACAACACATCGGATATACTAATATATACAAGAGGAGAATTCAGGTGGGGTAATTCAGTTGCAGGACAGGATAATCATACTTAACATTTTGTGATCTGCACCACGGCATCTTTTATAGGCCTCTTAGGGTATCAGAAAAACAGACATTTCAAAATTGAATTTTTTTAATGTTCACAAGAGAAGGGTCAAGCGCAGCACCTCAAAGTCCTCTCTCTGCCTCCACTTCCTTGAAATCACCAGAAGACCTGGGACAGTGTGGACCTTAATGTGAGGTCTTTCCAAGAGATTGGCTTTCACTGGCAATTTTTTTTTTCTTTTTAAAATAAATGTGTTTGGTCCTATGATTCTTGCTATTTTGCAACTTGTCTTGTTTATTTAAAGAATAAGGCTATAGGTCCATGTCAGTACAAACAGAAAGGATTCATTTTGCTCAATGATTGCAACTCTTTGGTAACATGGAGATATTAACATTTTTTAAAATAATGTTTACTAATAAGGGGAATTTTGGTTTTCTTTCTTTCTCTTTTTTTTTTTATCTCCCGTCTTGGTATTATAAATGAAACTACAGTGGAACTGCTTTGATGAGACATGCGTTCCACTTATTTATGAGAATATTTCTTTAGAAATGAACTGTTACATTGAAGGGCTTGTGCATTTATCGTTTCGATACTGCCAATTTCTCTCAAAAATATTCTAATTTGCACACCTACCAGAAGGCACCCTTTATGCACCCATATTTCAAATGCGAGTTTTTGCTATTTGCTAAGCTAACTGCAGTCATTGGCCAGTGGACCGATCCACCTGTGAGGTAGGAAAGGCAAACCAAGCCTGTTCTAAGAATTCAGCTTTCGTTAAATTTTCCTTAAACAGTCATTGCAAGCAAAAGTAGAGCTGAGATGATACTGTTACACCAGGATTTCTTGCCCTTAAGGAGAAACTTGTAAAAAGATGCCCTTGGGTTCATATCTAAGAGATATAAGGCACTCAAGCAACCCAACAACAGAAAAACAGCTCAATCGCAAAATGGGGCAGAAGATCTGAAGACACAGGACTCCGAAGGAGACATGCAGATGTCCAACAGGCACATTAAAAATATGGGCATCATTGCTTATCAGCAAAATGCAAATCAAACCCATGATTAGGTAGCACTTCACACCTGTGAGAAAAGACTAGAAATAACAAGCGCTGTGAGGGTGGAAAGGAAAAGGAATCCTCACACAATTGCTGGGACTGAAAATTGGTGCATGCAAAACCAAACAAAAACTAACTCTGAGATTACCAGAGGGCAAAGGGAAAGAAGTGGGCTCGAAGGATAGCGAGGGTCCCATGGACAGTGGTGGAAGACTATTAGAAATTCGATGACGTGTGTGGTTGTCATCATCTATTTGAGGAAGAGTGACCCTGCACATCTAAAACTTGTATTGCTAATCTAAGCACCTCCATTAAAAAAAAAAAAAAAAGGCAGCCTGTTTCAGGAAAAAGGGCATAGGACAGAGAAGAAGGTGGTAGAGGATGGGATCTTCCCCTCATTGAGCAGGTCACTGCCTAGAATTCCAAGAACTTCAGCTCCTGAACCTGTTGAACAGGATCATCTCATACACTCTTCAGAGGTGCTGTGAAGGCAACAGGTTCCAGGGCAGCATGGGAACTTGTTTTGAAAAGGTGTGTCCTTCTGAAATTGCTGATTCAATGGATCTCTGGTCGGAGAGACTCCTGCTCCAGGACAAAGAGCAGCGCAGCACATATTTAAGTCTGACGTGGATATTAACAGCTGCAGACAGAGGCCCTGGTATCTGAGCGCTTTGGGAGAGAAGGTCTTGGGTTAAGTGTCTTAACCATGTTTCTTTGGGATTCAGATAAACTTCTGAGGAATGTGATAAGTGGTGAATTGCTTCTGTGATGCTTTGTGGCACAGTGAGGCTGTTGTGGGGAGGATGACCGAGTGGTGTGTAGCTGCCCAAGACCGTGAGGTTAGCTGGTGTCTGTGGGACTTGGCACATAACAGGAGCCTAAGTCATCTGCAGTGGATATGTGAACAGTCCTCATGCTCACAACCCAACAGTATGAGTGTCTTCTTGGCTTTTTAGGAGTTAGAGACCACATACAAGCTCCTTACATTTTGCTCTCTGATTAAACGGTGTGACGCATGCCATTACTCACCACGGCGTGCCTGACTTCTGACAAGGGTGCCAGTAAGGTGCCCATCTCATTCCCGCTACCCTCTTGTGCCCTGACTCTCCTTTTAAGGCACGGTTCTCATGGATTTCTCATTCCATGCCCCACTTTTTTTTTTTTTTTTCTGGCATAGGGGATAACTACGTGTCAAGATGGCAGCCAGACATAATTGTATTCCCACTTTAACTTCGTCATGCCCTCTTTTGGATGGTATTGGACAAATCCTAGCTCAGGCTCAGTTTCCCCCTCTATATGATAGAGATAATAGTCATTGTCTCAGAACTGTTATGAGGCCTAGATGAAATGATGGTACAGGGTGCTATACCAATGTGTGTGACTCAATGAGGCATTTTAGATTGGCCTTCACATCGTTTTAGTTAAACGTTAATGCCAATAGCAGCTAACATTGGTGCACAACCAAATTTATAAATCCATATAACCATTTACTCGAATTCCATTACATTTTTTTTTTAAGGAAAGGTACAGGTAGGAATGAAGAAGAGTAAGCAGGCAGGCCGGAAGAGAAAAGAGGAAGAAATATTTTATTTGTATTTAGTTGTTCACACTGGTTGTTCCCTGATCTGGGACTTGAACTCAGAGGTTTGTGGCCTGCACTCTTTGGAGGCAACTGACCTAACCGCTACTCCACCAGGGTGCACCTAATTCCATTCTTATATGATGTCGTGGAACAGTGTCTCAGAGGTAAGGTAACTTTCTCAATATCCTGTTGCTAGAAGCAGTGAACTACATTTTGGCACCAGACTGCACCCTAAAGGCTAATTCCACTGTGTTTTCTTGAGTTGGGCCCTGTTTATCTTCAGGTACACAAGCGTACTTGTCAAATTCTGAAGCAGGTGGAACCCACTACTTGAGTTAGTATGACTGGACCCGTCCTCCTTGCCAGCCCTAATCCTGTGGACTTCTGCCTGGATCTTCTCTTCGGAGTCTGATGCCCAGGGAACTTTGGAGATCTTAAATGAACAAATCTTAAAAGAATAAGGGCGAATAATCCCTGATCTCAATCTCAGAGTAAGTCTATCTTTCTGGAATCTGTAGTGGAAGATGATCACGTTATGGGGAAGCAAGTCCCCAGGGAAGAGTGAGGTTAAAGAAAGCCGGACTAGTAGTGACCTCTGGACACTGGCTTTTCTCCCTCTGGTCTCCATCCATCACTGCTCCTCTCTCCTGGAGTCTCCAGTCTCCTGGGGATGACTGTCTCCTCCTTTCTTCTTTCCTTTGCATCTGAGAAGATGACTCAAGCACTGCCTTAGGGCACCAAAGACATCCACACATTGGTCCAATCCCAGCTAATGAGGAAGACAGGAGAGGAGACTGGCAGGCTATGTCCTGCGGCTTAGGCTGCAAGGGGAGGGGAGAGGAAGGCAGTCAGCTAGACCCTCCATACTGCTCTGAGGCCCAAGGCCTCCCACCCTGGGCCTGTGGATTTGGCTTTTTGAAAATGTCTTCTGTTTCAAGCAAGTAAATAAACAGATATCTCTCCAATCTTCCTCCTTTTCATGCTCACCCATTCCTACATTAGATCCAGCAGTATAGAAGAGGGGCTAAGAGCACATTCTTCAGCCCAAAAGATGTGTTTCCATTTCAGGGCCTTGGCTTCATCACGTGACCTCTCTACGCTCCAGTTTTCTCATCTGTGAAATAGACAAAGTAACACTGAATTTGGAGAGCTGTGGAGGAGGTGAGTTCAGACTTATGGTTTGTCTGTAACCCCGTCCTGCAGGAAGTCTTGTCTTTCTTATTTTAAAAATCTCCTTCCTTGAGCCACCCCTCAACCGCAACACACACAGTTTACACCAAGCAGTTACAGCCTTGACACAAACCCAAGACCCATTTTTCAAGTCTCTCTCTTTTTTCGTTGGTCCTTAAAATAACATCTCTAAAGTGTGGGGACACTGCCTTCCCAGGTGGAACTACACAAGATTAGCATCGCTGATTAAATGCTCTTAATTTCTGAGTAGCTCAGCCTCTTCCCTCCAAGGACATGGGTCTGGGGGAGGGGAAATAGTCAAATAATGGCCAAGAGTCTCAGCTCACTCCCTCCTTTTCCCCTTGCCACATAATCTCTTCTAATTTAAGACGGTCTCCTTGGTTGATAAACTCAGCTGACTTCCTTTTTTTTCACGCCCGACTTAAAGTCGGAAATCATATTGGTAAGACTCACTGTGGTGGATGTTATTAATGTGCTTAATGGGCACTCAAGGCAGTTTAAAGATCTCAGCCTTTGCATCGTGCCTTTATCCCACCCTGGGGGTAAATAATGGAGATGCTAACACAGTCTGTAAAGGGGAAAGAGCAGAGGTGGCCTGCCTGCTTCACGGGGGCAGGATACTTTGATGGCCTGTCTGCAGACAGGGTGATGAAATCAGTTTCTTTAGTTTTTATACCCGTTTCAAAAGGCCAGTTCTCCCAGCACAATGCACATTTCCAAGTCATTTTTAATTTGGCATGAAAATGTCTCCCTTATCCCAGACTAGAGCCAGCAGAGTTAATGGGAAACACACATCTGGGCAGCTGTGCTCTCCCGAGTAAGGAGAAAAGCAATGGAGGCAGGAGTTTGATGAGGGATTAAAGATAGCGGCTCTCTGCCCTTATCATGCTACAGGGATTCAACCCATTCCATTGGAATTGTAAGTTTTAAAATCTACGTTTCCCACATAGGATCATAGCTTTCCTCCTTTTCTTCCCTTGAAGTGTGGTGTGTGGTGGTGAGGGTCCCTAGTTACAAGTTCCAAACTATGGGGACATTCTCTTTGTGTTCTCTGCTAAGTGAGTCCAAATTATTTCCTGGCTATCTTTCTGCAGATGTCTCCACGTCTGACTTCTTCATGCTTTAGCCTGAGCACTGAGAATGGGGCATGGGGCATTGGGCAGAAGGATAACGGGGTCGGTTTTGAGCACATCCATGTTAAACTTTCAGGATTCCCCATAGCTTGTTTGCGTTCCCCTCCCTTTCCAATTCTTGATGTCTGAAATCAAATACAGTTAGAATTTATATCTAAAACAAGGAGGCAGCCATCCTGGTGCACAAGTGTATGTCCATCGTAACTTTGTCTGTGAATACTTGGGGTCCCTGGCTCATGCCTACTTACGCTCATTTCACCAGCACGTTGGCATCATGTGTTAGGCATACTTTTACCATACTGTAGTAGGTATATTATTCTTTTTAATTGCTCTTTCAGGCTGAGATATGTAACTTGAGGAACCCTGGGGTCTAAATTCTTTGGAATAGTCTGCAAAAAATGTGTGTGCTTGTGGCTTTCATCAGATTCTCAAAGGGGTCTCAAAGGCTAAAATCATGGGGAGTACGCAATCCAGTTTGCTTGGGACTGTCCTAGTTTACACCAGTTGTCCTGGTGTAGTTGTTAACAGCAAGTCTGTTCACTCATAAAAGTGTCTTAGTGTGAGATAAATTGCAGTTGATTCTCATTACATGTGAATTCCATATCTGTAAATCCACTTACCTGCTAAAATTTATTTCTAACTCCCAAATCAATACTCATGCCGCTTTTGCAATCATTCATGGACACACACAGAGTGGCAAAAGTTTGAGTTACCCTGTATGCATGTTTTGTGTTCTCTACTAAGTGAGTCCAAACAACTTCCCAGCTGGTCTCTTTTCTGCAGATGTCCTTCATGCCTCAGCCCAAGCGCTGAGGATGGGGCACTAGAGGATGGAACAAGATGATACTTGGTTTTCTTGTTTCAGCTCTCATATTGTAAAGAAGTGTCCTTACCATGACCTACCATATTTATTCCATTGTAAGCTGCTATTGATTCTAAACCAATTTCTCCATAGGTTATTGTGATAAAATAAAAATGGTAAGATTTATTTACAAAAACACTTTCAAATATAAGCCACATTCAATTTTCAGGGACATCACACTGGCAAAAAATATGCGGCTTAGAATCGAATAGATATGATATTCAGGGCCACACTTTTTTTTTTTTTTTTTTTTGCATTGTGCCTTTCCTTGCTGATTTTGCTGTTTAAAATGACCCCAGGAATAGTGCTGAAGTACTGCCTAGTGACCCTAAGCACAAGAAAGCTGTGTTGTGCTGTACAGAAGAGATGGAAGTGCTGGCTAAGCTTCATTTAGGTAGGAATTATAGTGCTTTGGCCATCAACAACATATATTAAATAAGTTATCTTTAAACAGAAACACACAACACAAGGTGTGGATTCATTGGTTGACAGAAAAGAGGTTCATAGGAACCTAGCTTTGTATTTCCCCAAGGAGCATTGGCTCCGTATTCACCAATACAGGTGGGTTTATAAACCATCCCTAAAAAGAGAGTGAGTGAATAAAGGCAAATCAACTGCATCTGGTCACCCTTGCTAGAATTCATAGTTTTATAAGAAGATAGACTTACAGGGGCCCAATTTGATCGCAGAGCCCATCTCTGCCCCTTACTGGCCAGGACACCTTGAGTAACCCTCTCTCTTGGGCTCGCCCAGGTACGTCACAGGAGATTGATGCACATGTGCTTGGGACCTTGTCCTTCCCCTTTGCTGTGAGTTTCAGAGCTGGTTACTTCCTTGAACAGTCAGCTGCAGGTGTTTTCTGTTTCTGGAACAGACTCCGCTCTCTGTTGAGGACTTTTTGACAATAACAGGAGAGGAACCCTGCTAGGGTCTGTCAATGCAGCGGTGGTCATTGCATACCACAGTGGCATCCATCCCCTTCTCCCCCACTGCCTCCTGTCACAGACCATCCACCCCTGTGGAAAAGTTCTCAGATGCAAGGAACCCAATAAATAGTCCTTCCCTGGGGACTCCCTAGCATGTTTCACAAGCACACAGTGGCGTCGAGCGGGGAACATCTAGTCAAGCCGTGGCACAAAGGGAGGGTAAAGGGGTCACAGCAATCATGCCCTGGGTGCTCACAAAGAGTTGAACTTCAAGATGCTACCTTATTTTCCAGGACAACATTGCTGCTTAGGTATTATGTCCTTTTAAAGACAGATGTGGAAATGGATGCTAAGATATTTGTCCGAGGATAGTCAGTCAGTAGTAGCAGAGTGGACAATTCAAGCTCAACTCTTTCTCATTCCAAAATCACATCATTGCCCACTTCTCCTTGGCAGTTTGCAACAAAGCCTACTTTTGGAGACTAAAGGCTTGCTTTCAAAAAACTCATGATCTCTGACTCCCCAGAGAATATCGAAAAAGGAAGCAGATCCCATTGTACCATGGCACGCCCCTACCCCCCAGGTGTCAGTAACCTCTCAGGAGCCTGGATTCCAGCAGCCCTGCTGTAGACCCTGGTGGTGCGAGCAATACTGGACCCCCGCTTGTCTGGTGCAGGTCCTCCTCGTAGCCTTGCTTGCTTTCTGCTGCTTTCCAGCACCCTTTTTCAGAACAGGAGCTCAGTTGCAACTCTCTCTTTTGCTTGGCCCAAGGACAACTTTTCCACTGTCACCGCCCTGTAGCCTCAGCTGGCACAGAAATTCCAAAATAAATGAACGTGTTGTAAATCGGGAGAAAATATTGTGTCCTTGCGGTGTTGATGTTGATTGCAGCTCAGCGGCTCAGGCAGCGATGACCACAGCTCAAGCTGCATACTTCTTTACCCAAACACGCAGAGGGCCTGCCGGGGCCAGGAGCTCTGCAGACGCCACCATTCACTATGTGCTTTAGCTTCTAGAAGGTGTGCCTGCCCGGGCTGACAAAGTGCCCTTGATCCGCAGCCCCCAGTCAGGCCAGGGGCCCAGGCCTTCAAAAGCAGGCTGAGACCAGTCTTCCAGCCATGAAGCATTTGGGAACAGAGGCCTGACGAGAACACTTTGGCAGGAGGCAGCCCCCTGGAGCAGTGTGGCACTGGCCTTCAGAATGGCCCTCAG
The DNA here is from genome assembly GCA_004363575.1 of Solenodon paradoxus. Taxonomy (NCBI): domain Eukaryota; kingdom Metazoa; phylum Chordata; class Mammalia; order Eulipotyphla; family Solenodontidae; genus Solenodon; species Solenodon paradoxus. Next base: position 137,244 of record RJWH01003342.1, on the reverse strand, counting down.
GCCTGAGTTTGATTGAGGCTGACCCAACACAGCCAGCAGCTGACTGAAGCCCTATGGTAGGAGGCTTCTTGGACTAAGGGCGGGATCTGGCTACAGGCTCTGAGGGTGTTGAAAGTTTGATCATCCAGTGTCCTCTTGGCAGGGACATTAATAAGAGAGAAACGAAATCTCCTTTTAAGAGGGCTCTGGGAAGGCAGAGGGAGAAAGTGATTTGTCTAGGATTCATTCCACACCCTCCCCCGCCCCTGGCCCCCCAAATTGGGCCTGAATTTTCCAGGGAGCAATGGAATTCAATGCATGTGACTTTCTATGTGTTATTTTTTCCTGTCTGCCCAACACCCCCAGGCCTCCTTTAAGACTTTGCTCCCACTTCCCCATCATGAGATTTGCTGTTCGGCCAATCACAGTCTTTCATGCCTGGATGCAGGGGCGGGACAGTCTTGATCTGCCAATCACAGAACTCCACTTCTCTTGTAAGCATGGGCTTTTGAGCCAAAATGGGCACATCAGGATCTTTCTCTGGGACTTTTTTTTTTTTCCTTTTTCCCTGGGACTTTGGATTTGGAGGAAGAGGTGACTTGTCTTTTAGGTTGGAGAGGCTAAAAAAGATAAGGATTGAGGATGTCTGCTGTTCATCTTTACAATCTGAGGAAGACCCATTTTTGAACTAGAAGGAAACTACACAGAGGGTATCAGAACCAAGTGATGGGGACGAGAGTGAGAAATAGGTTTCTGAGGCTTGTGTTTGAATTCCTGGATCTAAACATGCTTGAGACAGATTCATCCATAGATTTCCAGGTTAAATGGGTCAATATTGTCCCATCCTCCCTTCTTTTTTAATCCTCAATTGATTTGAATTGTTCCTAAATGAGGCCCATCGAAAACAAAGGTAATGACTTGTGGCTCAGCCTTGGACAAATTCAAGCGTGTTTCTGAGGGGAGAAGACAAGAATTGGGACAGAAATCACCGACAAGCTTTTTAAGAAAACCATGCATGACAAAGGTCTTCAACCTCTCCTCATTCATTCTCAGTTATTTATTTCACACTTTTGTTGAATACCCCGTATGTTCCAGGCTCATCGGGGGACTGGGGTTATTAGAGTGGAATAAGGTAAAATCTTTGCCACCAAGGGGTTCACAATCTAGTTGGAAAAACAAACAAATAAATAAGCAATGTTAAGATAGTGTGATATAATAGAGTTATAGGATTACAACATGGTGCCAGGATGGAAAACCAATTCCTCTGTGGAAAGTTGGAGGAAACCAGCTAACTCAGGATAATAAAGGGAGATCAGGACAGACTTCCCAGATGAGGGAACATCTAAATTGAAATTATAGGAACAAAACTCCCTGGAGGTAGGGATGCAGGTGTAGCCGTCTATTGAATAACAACTCACAACTGCAAACACCTTCAAATGGGTCATTCGTGAATACAATGATGAGGATTTGCTTTTAGTGTTGGTTGCTGGAGAGGAACTGCTATGGCACTACACTGAGTTGTAAAAGGACAGGGGACAGAGGTAAAGACTGTTCCTGGCAGAAAGAACCAGTTGTACGGAGGTTGTGGAGTGGGAGGGAGTGTAGCGTGATGCAGGAATTTTAAAAAACAGGGTTTATTATTAGCTCATACAATGTAGGTAACTCACAGAATGTAGGAACCAAAGTATCTTTGTGGTTCCAGGCAGTGGAAATAGGGACTTGTCACAATGGACTCCCTGCCTTCATTTCTCATCTTTGTTCATATCTTTCTTCTCCATCAGGTTGAGATCTCTTGGATGTCAGAAGTGCTCTGTGATGTCCTTTTCACTCTGTGATGTCAGAGGCAAGGTCCTTTGCCTTTCAGCTCCCTGTCAGCAAAACCTCTGGCAAGGAGTCTGGTCCTTCTCTGGTCATAGTTCCCTCCTATACCAAGTACTAATTTCCATGGCCAGAAGAAATGGGGTACTACACTTGACTGGAAATGAATGACAACCCTTTTAATCAGGGCCCAGGGCTCTGTGACTGGCAGCATGATCTGGAAACCCTGGTGTACATGATCGGATTGGGAAGAACCAGTTCCCCAATGGAAGACTGGAGGTGGAGATGTGACTGAACAGCCCACCACCACAAGCCTCCTTCAATGGGTTATTATTATTTCTGAGTATAATGTAGGGGCCTCATTTCTGGTGTTGGATGCTGCAAAGGAGTTGGTACAAAGTACATGAAGCAGATTTTAGCCCTGTCTTCTCAAAGTGAAAAGTCTTCAGCAGACTAAGAGAAAGGGCCACAGACATATAGCTCTATAATGAAGTCCAGTAAGAACATAGCATGATGTTTGCACCCTGCCTAGTGAGTTCTGAAATGACTGAATGGTTAAATCCCAGGCAGTACTAACTAGGGTCATTGGAAGTGATGGTGGGAATTCTATGCTTTTATAATGGAGAAAATATCCATAGAGTGATTTATGAAAGTAGTTTTTTTGTTAATTTGAAAATTCTTATTCTTAAGTTTAAAAAAAAAAAATCAGGAACAAAATCCCCCAGATCACTCAAAATACAGTAATCCAGAGATTTATACTGCTAACATTTTGGCAAGCTTTTTTCCTAGGTCTTTTTCTAAGGATATATTTATGTAGCTTATATACATATGTGTGTATATTATATATAGATATATATATATACATGTATATGACCATATTTCAATATATACATATATGCAGTGAGACCAGTTCAGGGGATCAAGAGATTCACATTGCCTGGCTTCACACTCGTCCTGTGCCCAGCTCACTGGATAGAAGTGTTTCTGAGTCATTACTTAAATGATTTCTTGAACTCTCTCTCTTGCAATCCGAGATCATCAGATTCGTATTTGTTAAATGTGCATATGATGCAATCTACTTTATCCACCGTACATCATTTTGCACTTGTCCAGTGATCTCTTGAGGGTAACTTCCTAACATTCTAGACCACAGATCCAAATAGTTTACTTGCTGTTACAGATTGCCCAACATTGTTCGAAGTTAGTGATGCCTTTTAAGGATGAGGAAACACTTTTTGTGGTCAGGATTGGCTTCAGAGTTTTTCAACTCTTTTAGCTTTTAGAAAGTCTCATTTGAGAGGAATCCCTTCAGGCGGTGCTAATTAGAAATACTTTAATTGGGTGGCCCCAATAGATTCAAAAGGCTGAGTAAAGGACAGAGTATCTTTGTAGAAAGACTGTGCAGTTGATGCTGGCGGGTACAGAGGAGCAGTAGGTAAGCCTTGGCCTGGAGCTATCATGTTGGGGGTTAGGGATTAGGGATGAGACCACACAGAAGCTATGGTAGTAAGGTGATAGGAGCCATACCTGATGACCAGTCAGGAAAGAAAGACCTTCACAGAAGTTTCAAATAGTCCCGTCAGGGGACGATCTTTCCAGGCCAATCTCAATTCACTTGTTGACTCCATTTGCTTCCCACACATTCTCTTCACTCCTTTTGGTGGATGATTTTTCTGTCTACTCTTTCCAAGAGTAGTTTTCAAATATTCTTGATCATGCCCCTTTATCATAAAATAATTTTGATGGGTCACTCACAGTATTTATGCATTTATTTATATATATGAATACATTTTATGTAAAATATCTGTAAAAGAATAAAAAGGGAAATGAACAGTGCTTTAAGTGTGTCTTACTAAGAGTGCTAGCTAAGGACATATCAGCCAGTATGGCTTTGGAGTAAGGTTAATTGAAAAAGAAGATGAGTTTATAACCACCAACATTGCAGATAATCTTCTTAATTTGGTTTTATAATGCTTTTCTTATATTATTTGCTGATGTAGCTGTTGGAGAACTCCTACAAGAAAAAGCAGAGTGCCATTTTTCCCTGTCTTATCTGTCACCTGGGCTAGCCCCTACCAGTATTGTTTTACATGCACATATTTTTGCAAGAATTCTCTTAAGTCATTTGTCCATTTTTGTGGAGATGAGTTTGGTTAAAATGAGCAATTGTCTTAGTTGGTGCTGCTATAACAAAATACCAGACTGACTAAGTGACTCATAAACAATAGAATTTTTCCCCTCACATTTCTGGAACCAGAAGTCTGAGATGAGGGTGCCAGCATGGTCAGGCTCTGTCAAAGAGATTCCAAGTTGTAGACTACTGACTTCTTGCAGCTTCCTCATGGAAGCAGGGGAGAGGCAGCTAAGGGCACAAATCTGCCCTCCTGACATAATCACCTCCCACTGGACACACCTCCCAGCACCATTGCCTTGGGGATTAGGTTTCAACATAACCATTTTGGAGTTCACAAATATTCATCCTGTAATAGTGATATAAAGCATTAGTCCACTAAACTCAGCATGTGTAAACTGTAATGCATGGGAATGCCATGAAATCAAGCCAAGGTCAACTTGATGTGGTGAGAGTCCCTTTCTGCCCTCATTAGTATGGACCAAGGAAGACTGCACAGGCCAATCCAGACAGCAAGTAGTTGTGAAACTTAATTTATTTTCAAGAGACAATAACTATGCATTCAAATGTTAATATTTTCTTTCAGTCTTGGGAATCATTGCATGTATCTTCTGGAATGTTAAGATCAACTTTGAAAGCTTTTTGTTTATACCCTAGTGGGACAGATGAAAGGTGGTTGCTCATTCTTTGCTCCTTATGAGATCATGAGAAGCCTTGAAAATTTGGGCTGGACCTCTCGGGGGCACTCTCTGGGAGCCCAGAGCTGCCTTGTTAGGCACATGACAGCTTTGACAAGACCATGCTGAGCATTGACTTTGGTAATCCCTGCTCAGATGTTCGATGTGGGAGTGAAATTTCCTTCTGTCTGTCTTCCATTTGAATACCTCTGAACGTGCATGCCTAGCTTCCGCCTTCATTTTCTCAATTCCTCCCCTCCTGCATTGGTTAGGTTCTCCAAGAGGGAGATGCCAAGATGATTTAGATTTATCGGGGGGAGATAGCTGTGAGACAAAATAGGGGAGGGGACCCATGGAGGTGGGAGCATCTTTAGACCATGATGCAGGTATGACACCTGTGAAGGAGAGGAAAGGAAGACGGAAGGGGAGTGTCTCAGTCTTAGAACTGCAATGTGGTTCTAAGAAAGTTTCAGCCAGACCAGTGAGGGGTCCTTGAGTTCAAGTCTGCATCACAGGAGGTCCCCATTGTGTAGGAACTTTCCCCCTTGCTAGCCCGGCCACACTGACCCTTGAATGGAGCGTGCTTGTGGTATGGTCTTGGTATATGAGGCGATACATTCAAACCTTAACTGCTGCAGCCTTCAGGCATTTAAGCACTTGGTGGCCAGAGATCTTGAGAAGTATAATTCCTGGCTTCTACCCTTGTTCCTTTTCTCCTTTCTTTTCTCAGTTACTATTTTTGGAGTGCTATCGAGGTTCCAGGCTCAGTGCTGCTACTGGTGACATACAATGAATAAAACAAACAGCATTTCTACCACAATGGATTTCAGTATTCATTCTTATTTATGATTTTTTGGTAGGGTTCTGGTACATGTACCTCAATGAAAGCACTTTTGACTGTAAGGCGGAACTTATCTAACTTTATCACCTCCAACCCCATTGCCTTACCTCAAGAGCTGAGTCAATTACCTGACTAACAGGTGACCATATTTCTTAAATTCCCAACTAGTCCAGTCTTATTTGTGAATTTGTTTACAGAAAGTAAAAAACAAAACAAAACAGTGAGGGCTAAATCATCTGTTACAGTTTTAATGACTTCTAAGAATTAGGACAAATTCATGAAATTAGACTGAGCTCAGTTGTATGTGAAATATATAGCACATAGTTTGAATCAATTAGACTTGTCGGGGTGAAAAAACAGATCCACTCAAATTATTCATAGGTTTGTCATAAGGTTACATGTCCATAGGAACGCAGGAAAAGCCATTCAGTTGGCCTTGGGAAGATTAAGAGTTCCAGCAGCACCCAGGCCACACAGAGACTAAAGTGGAATTCTAAGGTCACTTGGAATCCTGGGCGGTCCCAGGAATGTTGGCCTCAGGACCATATGGATCGTGACCTTGTTGTTCCACGGGTCTCATGAGTCATCTCTTCTCCATTGCTTGTTCTCCTCTTCCTACTGACTGATTTCCTCAACTTCTGTCCTTAATGTTTTTTTGACTTCCTCATTGCTCATAATTTCACTTTGTTCATGATGCATCATGTCCCTCTACTATTTGTCCATCTCATGTTATTTGTCTTCTGCTCTGTAATGCTTTGCTCTTTTGCTATTTTTAAGTCAAATGCTAAAGAGGAAAATCTGGTTAGCCCAGCTCTGCTTTTATGACCATCTGTGAGGAATGGCGCTGGATTGGAGACTCTTGTTCAAAAGTTCAATTATGGTTCAATCGAGAGGGGAAGGGTGAGGAGAAGTTTTCTTAAGATTCCACATAAGCTACCTAAGATTTTCTCTGCCCCTGGGGGTAATTGGCAGACAGTTTCCCTTAGGAAAGAGCCATGATTTTGTGTTGGAGATAGGACATTTACAATTCTTATTTTGGTTCTGTGCCACGGTCATGGTGAATAAACTAATGTTATTGAGCACCTATAGGTCTTTTTCACATAGATTAACACTTCCCTTTTCCCAGAAGGATGGAAGAGGGATGAAAAAAATGGGCTAGTATCTGCTAGAAAAAAACAAAACTGTTCTTGGTGTTATGGATTATAAATAAGATCTCATTGTAAAGAATATGCCTCCGCATACTGCAGTCCAAGGAGTCAGAAGTCCATCACCATCACTGTCATTCACTAAAGACCGAGTTCTGGGTGCTGTGTTCACAATAGTGAGCAACACAGAGATGGCCCCTTCTTTTCCATCACTCACAAAAAGCCCACACCATGTGCCAAGAATTCTGCTAGATGTCCTGCATGTATTATTTCATTTGATGATGACAATAATCCTAGGAGGTAGGTACTGTCCACATTTTACAGATGGCAAATCTGAGGCTTAGAGATTAAGTACCTTGTCATAGGTCATAGAATGATCAAGATGCTGACCCAGGATTTAAACCTAGATTTTTGACTTGTATTTAGTGTTTCTTCATTGACACCCGTCTTCTATCCCCCTTCCAGAGTTGCACTGTGCGTGGCTCGGACCGTGCTCAAAGCACTCTCTTCTCTGCCCTTGGTGCACAAGGGTTTCCTCAGGGTCCAGAGACCATGCCTGTGTGCCTCTCTTTGTCCTTTACTTTGTTCAGAATCCCAGTGCCCATGTCGTTATGCCAACATGATCCTGTGCTGCCTGCTGCCTTCTTCACGTGCTATTGGCCTTCTATTTAACATCAACCTCTGGGGAGGTAATAATAATTTTGGATTAGAGGCCAGAGGTCAAAAGACCTGCTTGTCTGCTAGCAGTAAAGTGGGTGACTCTGGATCACTTTTTCAGATGACAGATTGTAAGGATGTTTAAGTCTCTTTCAGTCTCAGCAGGTCACGCCCCAGAGGAAGCAGAGTTTGTCAACTTATCTCCACTTCTGAAAGCTCATTGGCATTGGCCCTGGGTCCCTCGGAAGACTTGGTCCTTCATGGGGATCAAGGCTCTTCCACAGCCTCCTGTTGACAGGAACCACCAGATGTGGGGTTTGGGAAACTGAAGGAGGCTCGGCTGCAGCTAAAAAAGACTTGAATTTTGAGTAAGTGGTACTTTGCATCTGATTCAGGACTTTTCATGTGGGAGGAATGTGAAATATAAGTGAGTGGGAGAGAAGAATTCTCCATCATCTGAATTCATTTTCTCCAGCTGTTTCCTGAGACCATGCTTGTGATTCACCAAAGGCCCGCAGTTTTCCACAAACCATCTTCATCTGTTTGGGACCCCAGTCCAGGGAGGCAGAAGTGTACTCAATGGGGAGTCCATCACCGTCACCTTCATTCACTGAAGACTGAGTGCTGCTGGGGAGTTCTGGGTGTGATGGTCACAACAGCGAGCAAAATAGCCATGGTCCCTTGTTTTCAATGGCTCACATCTTAGAAGGCAAGATAGTGAATCACAAGTGATAAGTATGTGATTCTAGTTTCTCAGCCAACTCTTTACAAATTTCCTAAGGAGTGAATCAGATGGGCTACTATCCTTGGCATTGCACATTGCAAAGAAGATCTCCTTCTAAGAATGGCCCCTCATATCCCAGTGGGTATATCACAGTCACAGTTACACAGTACGACCTAGTAACTCATATCCCATCTTAGAAGCTGATACTGTGAGGCAGTTGATATACTTTGATAATATCCTGAGAAGTAGCAGGACATAGACACGTTTGCTTGGTTCTAGAATCAGTTGGGCCTGTGTTTAGATTCCCATTCTTCGCTTATTAGCAAAGTAGCCAAGGGCAAGCTGCGCTTTCAATATATCTATATCTATGTATGTATGTATGTATATTTGTATGTTGCCAGTATGTGTGCATGTGTGTGCATGTACGTATGTATGTATGTATCACTTGTCATATAGGGTTACTGTGGTCTCTACATGAGGTAACAAGTAAAAACACTTGGCACATAGCAGGTGTTCACTAAAGAGTAATTTTTAATCCTCCCCCTAATAACAAATAAGTGGCAAGAGGGATCCTGAACTTCACAGCAGAAGAAGGAAACTTTTTATAGACACTTTTGGGATAAGCCTACCTAGAAAATTCTTGCATGTCATCGATTATTCATTAAAGCCTCAGATAAGGGCTCACTATGTGCCAAAGATGCAAAGTGTGCTAGGTTTTGAGTAACCTTGCTAAGCAAGGGCAAACCTAGTTCTTGCACCCATGGATTTGTTTTCAAATTTCTTCTTTGCCTTTGTTTTCTTCCTTCCTCTCACCCTCCCTCCATTTCTCTTCTCTTTTTCTCTCTTCACCAGTGGATTATTTTATTTATTTGAGTAAGTACAATGAAGATGCTCATATATGAGACATTATACGGAAAGTAGTAAAAATAGAGAAAGAGAACATGAGGGCCACATAATGGGAGGACAGTTTTCCTCTTCCTCCCCCTTTTTCTTCAATGATGAAGAGCCAACCTATAATTAGGACCCTCTTGCTATAGAGAACGACTTTTCTATAGAAAGGATCCAGAGAAAGTATCTGCTATATAGAAGCATTAATTACAACCACATGGGCCAACAGCCTGTCATGGAAATAATCCTGTTATTTATGTAACTCTTCACAGTGGCGGGATATGCTGTTCTGGAGGCTGAGCCGCGTTACTTTCCACGGGGAGGCTGGCCAGGGACAGTTTACAAGTCTCGGTGTTCCGAAGCTGCTCTAAACAACTGGCAACTGAGGTGATGAAGGGGCAGAGGCTTTGCATAAATAGAAAGCAAATGCATATTTGTCGGCATTGCTCTCCTCTCCTTTGTTTTATCCTCTTTCCAAAAATAAAGTGCATTGTTCCCTGGGAGTGGAATTTGAAGTGGCAGCTGTCTGCCTGGCTGACTCCTTCCCGAAGAGCAGAGCCCAAGGAGGTAGCGAGGGTCTACTGGAGTTTGCTCTGTCCTTTATTGAGTGGCTAAAATAGCTGTGTTTACAGGGTGTGTCATCTTGAGCCCCAGATGCCCACTGCTCACATGAGTAAGCGATGCATAAACGTTGTGAGACAGACGTCCTTGGGTTCTGCACCAGTGCTCTTCACTGGAAAGCTGGCTCCCCCAGAGTGCCTTCTGTCAGGTAACACAGCACCCTTTCCACCTCCACTCTCTCAACAGTCAAATGCGGGTTAAAATCACCTCACCTGGTTTGGGTCAACAGCCAAAAGGAGGAAAGTAAGCATCGATGCTGCGCTAAGCTGCAGGGCTGCTTTAAGAAGAATTTAAAATTTACCAGATGATAGCCCATATTGATCTATAATTGTTTGCTTGGCTGGAGCATTTTAGTCAGGAAAATTCTTTGGGCAAAATTCAGAATTTCAAAATTAGTATGACTCAGTCTGACAAGTACTGATGAAACCTGCTGGTCTATACTAAGATACCTGTGTGGAATTATCTATCCTCTCTTCAAGAGGTTGTTTCAGTGTCTTTTCTTAACAGAGCTGCGTTGGCTAGATACTACATATGTGATTTCTACCAGTATCAATCTTTGGTGGTAGAGAAAATTTCCAAGAGAGGGTGTCACAGCTCAGGAGAAACCATTTCACATTTTGCTGCTAGGCATTTACTAAACGTGCCGGAAATGGTTGGTAGTGGCTGGATATTCATCATCCATCCATCCATCTATCATCCATCTCATTTATTAAATAAACTGTACAGTAAGTGTCATACTAAATGGCATTAGGTGTGTCTCTACCGTAAGAAATGTACTTTTTTTATAGGTTGAATGGCAACCTCCCTAAAGATAGATATGTGTGTGTGTGTGTGTGTGTGTATGTATATATATATATATATATATATATATATATATTCACCCCATATATATATATATATATATATATATATGTCCTAGTTCCCAAAACCTGTGAAAGTAACCTTATTTGGAGAATTCTTGTATATAAAATAAAGGATCATAAGATGAGTTCATTCTGGACTACCCCGGTGGGCCCTAAATCCAATAAAAAGGATCCTTCTAAGAGACACAGGGCAGAGCACAGAGAGAGAAGGTCATGTGAAGAGCTATGCAGCCACAAAGCAGGGGGCACCTGGAACTGTTGGACGCTGGGAGAGGTAAGGAAGATGTTTCCTTAGCACCTTAGGAGGGAGCATGACCTTGCCGACCCCTGACTTTAGACTTCAGGCCTTCAGGACTGTGAAGGAATATATTCTTGTTGTTTTAAGTCACCAAGTGTGTGGTAATTTGTTATGTCAGATCTAGGAATCGAATGCATGGTATGGACTAATAATTTTATCTTGAAATCCATACTAGGACAGCAGCACTTCTGAGTTCTCAGAGGCCTTTACAATTCATTCATTCACTCCCTCCAAAGCACGCACTCCCCGTGCAAGGCACTGTTCTTGGTGCTGAGTAAACAAAGACAAGTAAGATTCAGCCCAGCCCTTTGGGGGAGCTGCCAGATGCAAGCAAAGAAGTGACTACCATACAGAGTGAGAAAGGCCCTTTGAGGTAGGCACTATGGGACACAAAGCAGGGCTGGATGTCTCAGTGTTTTGCAAGGGAAAGTAGTTTATCAAAACAGTGCCCTGTGCCCTATGGATTGCTCCAAGTCAGGGGAAATCTTCCACAGAAAGTACTTCTGCTGGGTGAGCTATGATTTCTCTACCCTAACCTTAGGTTCACTTAAAAAAATGCTGTGGCTCATAGTTTATGGGGCCCCAGGGGAAGAAAACAAAAGGGCCTTTTCTTGAGTAGGCCGGTGTGTATGGTGTTTATGTGCCGAGTCCCCTCTGACGTTGCCAGTCCTAGTTTGGAATCTTTTTGAGCTGTAGATGGTAAGTGGTGGTGGTGGATGGGAATGGAGGAAGGGGGAGTTCTGCCAGAGAAAAGGCATCCCTGTAAAGAACTGGACCTGGGCTAGATAATGTAGTAAAACTTCCCCAAGATGCTGCTTTGTCTCTCCCATGTGATCAAATACAGTCACTCATTTACGGGACACTGATTTACTCCCTTGAGATCAACAAGATGACTCTGTGCTCAGGGTCAAGATGAAATGGTATTGGAAGGCAAGACAACCCTATTGGGAGCTGACTAATCAGATATAAAGACACATACCTTGATGCTGAGGAGCAATGTAAGGCCAGGTATGTTTGGCTCCTAATGTGAGCAGTATAGGCAGACCAGGAAATGCTGTAGATGGTTAGAAAAGAGAGGTCATCGAGGGCCAGCACAGGCAGGATAAGCCTTTCTGGAGAAACGAGTGGCTCAAGGTAGTTGTTGAAAGATAGGTAGAATATAGGCAGAGAACAGCAGATGGAGGCTGGGTAAGTCTTCCTCTCTCCTGCCCTTCCTTCCTTAGGCCAGGGCTACGAAAAAAACAGCATGTCCCAATGTCTGTCATCAGAAAAGTTTGTCATCTGGGGAAGAGGACAAACTTTGTGTTGGTTGGGATATTAAATTATGGTACAAAGAAATTTTGGGAGACAAAATTATATATATGTACACACACACCCACACACACATATATATATTAAAGTATAAAATGTAATCTGTGTCCAAGCTATATGTCTTCAGTTTCTGCTAAGGTGTTTGTACGTAATCCTAATGGCATTTAGCTATTGCTTTTTTTTTTTTTTTCTCGTTTTTTTTTTTAAGGAGACAAAATTTATTTTCCATCCTAAAAATAATAATGTTCATTATATGAAGTAGAAGGACCATGAAAATGAAGAAAAATAAGCCACTCATAATTTCCCCTAAAAGAAATGATTTTTTCAGTATTTTCCTGCACGTATTTTTGTAAGTAGTTGTAGAAATCACTATGTATACTATTTTATAACCTGTTTTATAATCTTGTCATTGTAACCCAAACATTTGCTGAGCTTATTTCAGTCCTTCAGGAACATGGCTTTTTAATGCCCATGTCTAGAAGCTGTGTATTAATTTACTTAATCTTTCCCCTATGCTTGACTATTTGATTTACTAGCATTTCTCATTATTATAAATCATATAGGGGTAAGCTTCTTCATGGAATAATCTTCTTCCATATTTATGATTATTTCCTTTGGCTAGATCCCTAGATGGGGCATCACTGAATCAAAGGGCACGAACATCTTTAAGGCTCTTTGAACATTCTGCCAAATTGCTTCCTTGGGGGTTGTTGAGCTTGGGAAGTACATGATGAAAGATGAGTCTCATAGCTGAGGACAGGCAGGGCCAGGCCAGAGAGAAAGAGCATTCCAAACATTCTAGCAGGAAGAGACATTCCGGAGTCACCAAAGCCACAGTCTGTTGATAGGCTATACTGATATGAAAGCATTGCTGGTGGCCCTGCCATTTTTAGAAAGCCAGTTTTGAATTCTTCCCTACAAGGACAGTGGTTCTCCAGACACACTGCCTCTCTCCTCCCCTCCCCACCCGCCACCTCCTGTTCCTAGAGCAAAACAAACTCACTTGTGCCACAGTGCCTTTGCATTTACTATATTCCTCTAATGGGAATCCTTTTCCCTGAGAACTTATCATGACTGATATCTCCTTACCTTCATGTCTCAGTTCAAATGTCAAATGCTCTGAGAGACCATCTCTTCTGACTGACTCTAAAGAACTCAGTACATTCTCTGTCTCCAGACATTTCTGTCAAATTGATTTTATCATAAAACTTATTACTCCTGCCCATAGTCAAGGCAATAACCATTTGTAGAATGATTGAGTGAAACCATTCATTCGTTCAATCTACAAATATTTTTTGAGAGCTACTTCAAAATGTTTCTATTGCTCTTAAGATAAAAAGCAAGATTTAGTATAACATATAGAAGGGTTTCCAGAACTGATCCCTATCTTTTCTCTCCTGTCTTATCTTGACTCATAACCTGCTTTAGTCTTTGCAATGTAGTCATGTTCACTTTCTTTATATACTTAATATGCCATGCTTCTTACTGCTACAGGGCCTTTGCACATGCTGCCCTTTCTGCCTACAACATACTTCTTGTCTTTACCTCATCAATCCTACTTAACTCTCAGCTCTCAGATCAATGGCACTTATTTAGAAATCTTTCCTGACCCTTCAGACTAGGACAAGTTCTTCTATTACATACTCTTTGTGGGAGCTAATCTCAAAAGATTCCCAAAGAAGCATGCTTCTACCATTCATATATTTTGTAGTCCTCTGCCTTTGAACATACTCTCGCTCTGTGACTAATCTTTTTGCTTAGTGCAATGCAACAGAAGTAACACTGTACAGTTTCTGAGGCTAGGTTGTAGGAAACTTTGCATTTTTCTTTTAAGGAAAGGTACAGATAGGAATGAAGGTGAACATGCAGGTAGGCGGGCAGAAGCATTTTTATTTAGTTATTCATCTTGTTTTTCTCCCCAGCCCCGGGTCTTGAACCAAGGACATATGCTGGGATATATGTGAACTGCACCCCATGGACTAAACCACTGAGCCACCAGGGCTCAGCAGAAGCTTAGCATCTTTCACCTGGGCCTTTTGGAATACTTGCTGTTGGGACACTACTTTCTCTTAGAATCCAGCTACCGTGCTCTGAGAAGCTCATGCCACATGGAGAGAGAAGCCACATGGCTTCTCGTCTTAAGTCAGTATCAACTGACCATCCTGTGAAGGAGCCATCTTGGATGTCTCGCCCAGCTGAGCTTTCATGGGCCTCTGCCTCCAGCTGCCAGCTGACTCCAGTTGCATGATGGAGCCCAAGCAGAACAACTTAGCTGAGTCCATTTAGTCCACAGAACTGTGAGAAACAAAAATAATTGTGTTAAGCCATCAGGCTTTGGGGTAGCTTGTTACATAGCAGTGGACCATGCAGACACCCCTTACAGCATGATATTCCTTATAATGTGCCATTTGTCTCCTTCATTTTACACATTATGACTGTGACTGTGTGTTTCTTACCTGATAATTTAATGAATGATTCTCTTCCTTAGTCCTCTGTATGCTTCATAAGGACAAAGGCCATGTTGACCATGTCTTTGTTTAGTTTGCCAATTTGGTTTTCCATGTGAAGTAAGGAGCCTCACCTCATGACCACCAAGGAATGTTCTGGGGGAGCCTGTCATGGTGTGCTTCAAGAGAGGCAGGGTTTTGCCTCCTAGCAAGAAAGTTGTAAAGTCAGGATTTTTGTGCCCCGATAGCCATGGCATAGTCCTGGCCCTGAACTCAGTTAATTGGGTGCTTCTCCCTGGTCTTTGAATCTGGAACTAGTGACTTTGAGAAGCAGGGAGAACTTAGGATTCTTGTCCAGTGGTGGCAGCTTTGACACCCTAACCTACTCAGGTATAATGTTGGCTGTGCTTCGGCTGCTTGATCTCCCTTAGTTCTGCCCATCCATTTGATAAGTTGGTTCTTCATACATTCCGGTATTCCTCTGAGCTACCTGTTATATCTCCAGAAATTTCCTCTTTGCTTAAGTGAGTTGCTTCATGTTTTCACCATGCAGGATGCTGACTGTTACGTAGCAGCCAGTGTGGTAACTAAGGAATAACGGGTATTTAATAAATATTAAGGGAATGGGTGAGTACATACCATGAACCCAGGTAGACATCAGATATTCCAGGATAAATACCTCTCTAATTCAGAGGAGCTTATAAATTCTAGGTTACATACAAGCAAATAGGGCAATTACAGTTAAGTGCTGCAAGAGTTATAAGTACAGAATTATGGGCGCTAGCTATATCGAGAAGAGAAGGGGAGGGGAGAGAGAGAGAGAGAGAGAGAGAGAGAGAGAGAGAGAGAGAGAGAGAGAGAGAGAGAGAGAGAGAGAGAGAGAGAGAGAGAGAGGATCTCCATGTTTATAAGTTGAATGTATCAATAAATGAATGCAATGTTGAAGCAATATATGTGAAAATAATTTAGTCAGTTGTAAATTGTACGTAAACAAGAAGTATTATCCTTAAATGAACACACTTCATTTCTGTATCAGTTAAGATAATTTCTGTTGCAATGATCAGAAAGCCCAAGTCCAACTGGCTTAAGTCAGACAATCATATCACAGAAAAGACCAAGGAGTATAATAACTTCAGGGATCCAAGCACTGCTATCGAGGTCTGCTCCTCCTCTTTGAACTTAACTGCCTTTGCTTCATTCTTGGGTTTTCTCTCCATAGCGGTTCCCAGACATTCCGAGTTTCCCTCTCTCAGGTCAGGGTTCAGAAGTAACAAATAAGCAAGAAACTATTTCTGGCTGCTCAAGCAAAACTCCTTGTATTTTCATTGATTGCACAAGATTGACCTGGCTTGGGGGATAGGTCTCTCTCTGAGTCAATCGCTGATGGAGGGGAATCTGCACAATGCTTGGTTTGGCCAGAGCTAGTTCGTGGTCCTGTCCTGGAACTGGGCTATAGGTCAGCCCTGCTGCCACTACTCATGGTTAGAACCAGAGCAATGGAAGTAGACTGCTTGGATTTGTAAATCTGGCTTCTGCCATTTAACAGCAGAGTACAAATTAATCTTGAGTTTAGCGGACACTCCTCTGAAATGGGGATAATAGCATCGCATTGCACAGTTGGTATAAAGGTTAAATGAACTGTATGTAAAATATTTAGACCGGTGCTTGGCATATGGTGAGAGCTTGCTGCATGTTAGTTACCATTCTCACATACATTGCATGGACCAAGAATAAGGAAGAGAGGATTCCCAAAAGGCATTCAGGGAACTGTTACTAGAAAAAGCCATGAATGAATGCTCGAAAGGGGAGGACAACAAACTCATCCCCATATTTCATCCCCATATTCTAACCGACAAATCACTGGAGGTGAGAAGCCAATAAGCTCTTGGATGAAGCCAACTAGGATTCGAAACTGCTTCTTGGTGTCCATGCTATCCCCTAGGAGAAGTTCCAAGGCACAATCATGCCTACCTGATCACCCCCCTACAAGGCTGAATGTCTGCCTGGCAATTGGTCCTCATTTTTCCAGGCTTCACTTTTGGGGCAGTCTTAGAAAATCCATGCCCTGGCCAGCCTGAGTGCATATTAAACCATTTCAAAATGTTGGAAGAGGAAGTCTGCTTGCTTAATGTGTAATTTAGCTGAAAGAACTGGAACAACTTGGATGTTGGTATGTTCCTCATTTTGCAAATGAATGTTATTTTCGTAATGGACCATAATGGCTCCCTCAGAGTTAGTCTGGTCTGTCATATTAATGTGGATTGTGATGCTTTAATAAGAGTTGACTTTTGACTCCCTGAGCATGCATCATGGCTGCTGGGCTGCTCATACACGATATCAGCAGCCATTCTTCTCGTAAATTGATATTTATTCCTTACTTTACTACTTCTGTGGGATGAGCAAGAACATGAATAATATATCAACAAATCCAGAGCTACGTCAATGGCTTGAAATGACAAAGGGCTGGTTTTTAAGTCCTTACACAGTTCTGGTTGAGAAAGCATAGTGCCCATATTGTCTCATTTTGTCTGAGGTCTTTATGTCTCCATCATTCTTCGTGTGTCTCTGGTGACAGACTGAAAAGATGGTCCACGCTTCCGATTTTTCCTAGTTCAATGTGTTTCAAGATGGTAGTGTTCACAGCATAAATTAACTGGGTAAGAAGGATATTCACAGGCAAGAATTCCTGGAGAGAACTTCTGGCAGAGAAGTGGTTTTGAGCTAGGTTCCTGGAAAGAAAGCATAAACTCTTTTTTTTTTTTTTCAAAGGTCTTATAGGAGTGTTAGAAAATCTGCAGACCCATCTGTGCTAAAAGTCCAGCATTGCTGCCTGGGGACAGTTGGGTGGTGGTGGTGACAATCCATAGACATGAAGCTCCTGTGATACCCGCTTTCCTCCACCCAGAGCACAGCAAGACTCTGGATGTCCTTTGATGTCTTTATACCACATTCCATTAGTTCTAGGCTCACTTCTGGAGGCCACCGCCAGTTAACTCCCCTTTCTCCTCAGGACTCAGTCTTCCCTCCTCTGTCTCCCTCCAGGAGGTTGTGCTTCCCTGAGGCCCTTTTTTAAATGACACAGCTCCTTCTCTCCTGTCTCATTATCTCCCATTTCTGTCTTACTTACCCTGAGGATAATGACTTATTAGACATATTCTGAGGTAGACCCAATATCACATGCCACCTGGGTTTGTTACAATATGTATCAGGCTCTCTATCAATTTTTGGTTTAGACTACGTGGCCACAAAATTCTCTCCTCATCCACCCTGTTCCTGCATAGTTCTCAGTCACTGCCTCCTGGGATTGTAATCAGAGCATGGCCAGTACATTCAAAGAGACACAGGTTCCCATCTCAGCTCAACACTCTATAAGCTGGGCAATTAGAGGCAGCTTACTTCACCACTCTGAGCCTCAGTGTCCTCCTCTGTAAAACGGACACAATCATACATACTCCGGAGGACTTTTAATTACAATTGCGATCACGTCAGTAACACACCAAGCAGACAGTTTGACGCAGCAGACCTCAGTACCCGGTGACTCTTGTCTTAGAGATTGTCCTCGGCTTCTCATCCCCTCCACCCTTTTCAATCCCACCCACAACTTTGAGAGGATGGAAGAAGATAGAGTTGTTTATTTTGAGACTAAATTCAACACTGACCCTCAGAGAAAAAAAACAAAACCCTGCAACGAGCTCTATTACCACATAAGCGCCACATTTAAACAAAGCCTTTTGGCCTGAACTGAAAATTACCGTCCCGCTGGGAGGCATAAACTGGAGGGGCTGGCTGTGTGAAAGAGGGGCGCGGCAGCTGGCAGGGCTGTGTCTGCGGGAAAGAGAAGCCCAGTTCCTTGCCTGATGCATTATTTCACTTGGAAAATTACGTTCCCCCTGGCCTTCCATGGACAGGGAAAACAATAGCGATCTGTTAAAACACAGGAGGGCAGGAAAAGCCATGGCTATTACAGATCGAAACCTGTAAGAGCCCCCTTCAGGTACCAGCTAGAGAATTCTGCTCAGGACGCCGATGGTAGTTAAAGTCTGAAAATGGTATGTGAATCTGACTGCAAATCCCCTCAAAACCAAAGACGCTAAAGAGAGAACACTGGAGCTGAGGTGTTTCCCTTTGCCTGGGTGATGATGCTGTTCCTCCGGATACAAGCAGACCTTTACTGAGCACTTACTAGGTGCTAGAAACAGAGTTCAGGGGAGATTTCCCCACATAAATTCATTTGATCCCAAGCACCAGCCATTTCCTGTGTGGGACCTTGTGTCAGTCACCGGGCAGGTGAGCACTCAGGACCCTGGGTGGCTTGAGATGACACTGGGTGGAGCCTACGTGGGCATGTAGTAAATGGCGCCAGATGCTGTGTCCGTTGGAAGCCTTGCAGCTGAGAGTGGATGGAAATGAAGAACGACTGAGCCAGGGTGACGTGAAGGCCATCACTGATACGTTCTGATGGTGAGAAGCTGTACACTCAGGGAATAGCCCAGGGAAGGGAGTGATTGCCCTGAGCGCCTGAGTGAGCCTCTGGCTTCCAGGACATCGGACTTCTTCCACTGAGTCCAAGGATGCGGTCTGGGAGGGAACATTCGTGGTCTGCAAATTGGGGGCGGGGGCAGCGTGAATAATATAACTTTCTTGAGGCTTCTTGTAACTCCTGCCTATTGAGAAACACACCAGCCTCCTTCCATGTCACCCCCAATCCTGGAGACCCCCCCAAGACCACCTGCCCCTTTCCTCTATAGAACCCCATTTTCCGTGTGTCTCCTACTAGTGAGCAGCATTGTTTCAAGCATAACTCTCTGTAGTTTTACATTGTGTTGCCATTTCCAAACAAATGGATAGTTTTTAAATTTCTATGACTAGAAGTTAAGCCCTGAGGCCAGGGGTTTTGTCTTGTTCACTGTTTTAGTCTCTTTACCTAGAATAGCGCCCAGCATATAGGAGGGGCTCAAGAAACATCTACTGAATGAATGGACTTCTTCACATTATGCACATGTCCCTGGGAATTCTGTATCCTTGGTTCAGATCCAGAAACCCCTCAGCCTCGGTTCAACAGTTTCCCGGTCCCTTCTCTACAGTCGGTAACCTGGGCTCTTCAGGGTGTCTTTTGAGTTTTGTTAGGGGCGTTGTTTAGAGGAGGTGTGCATTCAATGCTGAGACATTGATTTGGGGGCTTGGTGGGTGTGTGCGTGTGTGTGAATGTGTGTGTGTGGATGTGTGTGTGTGCAGGTGGACACGGTTTGGCTTCCATACCGACCCACCTTCCATGGGCTGGAGGATGTTTGCTGAAGTTAGTCAGAGTGGCTGGGACTCAGGACTCCTGGGTTCTCTTTCTGTGATTCATGGGCATGCTGGGGAAGTCTGTGAAACTCTTAAACTGTGGTGAAAGCTGGTATTTAAAAAAGAGGATGACTTCGTTCCTCGTTCCCTTTTGTACATTTTTCCACTAACACACAGGCTCCTCCAGGAAATTTTGGATGTTTAACCGTCTTTACAATCGGCTGCTTCATTAGTCGTATTTATTTTGACTTTTTTTCATAAAGCGTCTACCAACTAGGCATTTGTTCATTTCATTCATTCATCCATCCATTCATTCACTGCTCTGACTCACCTGCTCAGCTCCCAGGCACTGGCTGGCGACAGGGGTGAGACATGCATCGCCGCTGAGAAGGTTCTGGGTCAGGGAGACGAGGAGGGCCCGGGAGCGGAGACCAGGTAGAAAGATGAGAGAAGGTGGGAGAGGAGAGTAAGGGGCTGTGGGGAGATCTCCAGAGCGGGAGTCCTCTCTCAAGGAGCACTCACAAGGTGCCAGGAAGCACGCTAAACATGTTGCAGACATTATCTCACTCACTCCACATAGATCTATGAGGTAAGTGCTATTATCCCTGTGTCTGTGTGACCGGAGATGAATGACTTAACCTCTCTGAGTCTCAGTTTCCTCGTCTGTCAAATGGCATCTGTAAAGCCTCAGAGAAGCGTGGTGAGGAATTCATGGTAAAAAAAACACATAGAAGGCACAAAGCAATGCTCTGTGTTGAAGTTACTAGGTGGGTTCACTCATTTTACCTATTGTTATTTTTAAAATAAGGGGGTGAGGCTTGGAGAGGATAAATGACTTGCTGAAGCTTCTGGAGAAAGTATCAGAAGTAGGACTTGGCACCTGTGTGCTTCAGTACAAGCCATACTGCCTGGTATGTCTGCTTGGGAGTTTGGAATGGGCTTGGGGAATTTTTTCCAGAGGGAAAGGTGTATTAGTGAAACATTTTCAGCCAGGGGTGGCCAGCTCAGACTTCTGTTCTCTCTCCGCCTTCATAGTAGCTAGTGGCCTGTCCATCTCTAACAACATGGTCACCACCTTCCCTGATTTCCAAAATTGGTAGTCCTTATTCTCAGGTTTCCCTTTTCTTTCGAATGAACAGGGAATTAGCAAGAAAGGAAACCATGAGGCCAGTTGAAAATCGGGAATTCTCACTATGGAGATGCAGGCTGGCAAATAACAGAAGTTATTCCTAGGGGAGGAACAGGGAAAGGAAAGAAAAGAGAAAAGAAAAATAAAAGCAATGCTTTTCTGGCTCTGGTGCTGCTCACTGAAATCATTTTTTATTCTCTGTACGGAGTCATCCTCCGGCTCTTCTTGGAGCCACCTCCCGGGGCCCTTGTAAGGAGGCCTGATAAAGATTTATGGGGTTTGTTTTCTTTCCCCGGCCCTTTGAAGATCCTCCAGGAGGTAACGTTTATGGCTGGTTGGTTAACCTGAGGGCTCTCTGGGGTCTCCTTCGGCGACCCCTGGGCTTATTCTCAAAGTAGGAGGCAGCAGGCCACGCTGCCCCATCTGCGGAGCTGGCTGTGTAAAGGCCAGGGGTGGAGGGAATCTCAAACCCAATAGTTCTGGAGGCCCTGCTCGCCACAATGGCGTCATCACAGCGAACGCCCCCACCGTCTTCCGAATAGAAGCAGTTCAGCCCACAGGGGAGCGAACTCTAGAAAGTCAACGTCAAGAGGAAAAAAAGATGCTGTGGAGGGGCGGGTGGGGGATGCTTGTAAGCAAGACATGAACACATGAACCCATTTGGCTCCGGAATGGCTAATTCTGGTCAGCCGAAGGTGGACTTGACCAGGGTCTTTCCTGAGAGGGCTGTTATAGGAATGTATGTGTGCGTATGTATATTTTAAAAATAAATGAATCTCTGCTTTATTATTTTTTTAAACGCTAATATTTTCCTGGCACTGCTGGTTAGAATTACTTGTCTGGGTGTCCTGGGTTCCTTTTCTGAGACCCAGCTGAAAACCCTGGACAGCTGACAGCAAGTAGGCACCTTGGAGATCCGAAATATTTGCTGTGCCTTTCCGACTCTATTAAAAAAGGAATCTGTTTGTTTTCTTCACATGTTCTTCCACATCCTAGGATAGCTACTGAAAGAACATTGGAAAAACATGTCTTTTTATGTTGGTGTCAACAGTTCAAGGGAGGGGAGGGCTTCGGTTCTTTGCCTCAGACAGGAAGCGCTGTGGATTTATAGCTCTGAACCTGCCATTTCTGTTCAGAAACCCAGGGATTCGCAGGAGGACCTGTAAGAGTCCTTCCTCAGAGTAAGAGTGGGATTCATTTGAGAACTGAGACTCAGAAGACATGTTTACTCCCGTATTGATCTGTTGGTTCATTCTTTCATTCAACATGCTGCCCAGGAGATACTCAGGCAATTTGCAAATCATCTCTAGGATCTCAGCTGACCCATGATAGTCCTAGGTAGAGTGACTCTCTCTCCATTTTTCATGACTGAAGAAACTGAGCATAGTGAGGCGGGATAGTTGAGACACACAGCACTTCTGACCCTTTTCATTCGCCCAGGTTGCTGACCCCAGAATCAATAGTGGAATGACCCTAAACCTGGAAGCCAGGAAGACCTGAGTTCGAATCCTGTGTCTTCTACTTACTAGGGGTGAGGCCTCCGGCAAATTCAAGCCTCAGTTTGTTCATCTCTAGCATGGAGATCAAAACGATAATCATCACTTTGCTGGGGTTGCAGTGAGAATGAAGCCAGACCAGGTGTTTAGAGCCCCCTGTGAACAAGTTCTCCATAGGTAGTGTGAATATTGTCATTAGGCCAGAGCTGGTTCTGGGGCCTCACAGGGGTGCCTCCCGTTGACAGAGGAGCTGAGTTGTCCTTTCCAAGGTGATGACGCTGCTTTGGGTGCCCTGCCTTCTGTGTGGGGCAGAGGTGGTCTTGAGAGCAGTCAGCTTGGGTTTCTCCACCAGGAGGTAGAAATATTTAACATAACAAGGTGACCTCATCAGCGGTATACCAGATGCTATCATCCATAAACAGCCATTTATTCAAGCCATGCAGGCTCACATGCCACAGGTAAGCTGGGAAAAGAGAGATTGAATTGTTCAGTTCTGTAGGAGTGGAGGTCGAACAGAAAAGCACCACAACCCTTACTCATAACTTCCAATTGCTAATTTTTTTTAAAAGCAGGTTAAACAGGTTTTCCACAGAAAGGTGTGGAACAGAGGCAAAACAGGACAATGACATTTTCTTTTTCATAGAATCATCTTCCTCCTGCCCTTCCCTCAACCTTCGGCCCAACCCACGTCGGCAGCCATCACGGCTCCTTCTTCCTGTTCCTGAAGAAATGTCTTACACAAATCAGGTGGACTCAAGTGCACACAGGTACTCTCTTCCCAGATGAACACAAATATTCCCACTTAACAAGGCATATAAAATGTTTATGAAATAAGGGAGGAGATTCAGCAGTTCTTGTGGGAGCTGACAAAAGGCAGTGCAAACCCATGTGCGTGTACCTCTGATGGTTTTCTTGGCAATTGCCACTAAAACATGTAGATCTGCTCTTGTTCCCTCCCTGGAAGGCCTCCCCACTGCCCGCCCCAGCCCAGCTGCACAGGCACACAAGAGCCCACATATAGATGCATGCACGCGCTGACCGAGGAATCTGGCAAAACGTGGGGCTGTTCTTTACAGGCTGGGAAGCTTGTTGTTTCAGCCTGTTGTTTTCACTCTGGTGCACCTGCACGAGACCCCTGCTACACTGCGCCTGCCTTGGCCCACAAGATGGCCATGTGTGTTTCTGAATAAGCTACACATTATTGAATATGGTTTCCTTAGGAATTTGGTAGGAAAACTCTGGATCCTGGTGAATGGGGCTTAATTGGATCCTTCAGGTCCTGAGCATGTTTCACCTGCCTTGGGTTTGTTCTCTGGGCCTCCCCAGTCCCTTCTGGTTCATCCTCCCTGCCTGCCCCCCAGGAGCTGCCTGCGTGATGCTGCTGAGGTCTCTACCCTCAGCAGGAGCAGGCCAGTGAGCTGGACATGTGGGTGGTAAAGACAGCCAGGGCTGCCCGGCATTCTGGTGGCTAAAGGGTGGGCGGAAAGGGTGGGCTCCTGCTTCCAGGTTGAGGAAGAGTTATTCCATATATTTGACATCCAGCCGCTATGGAATCCTACTTGCAAATGCTAAGTAACCTAGTCAATATGGTACAAATTAGCAGCAGCAGCAGGGGGAATGCTGACTGCTAGGACGAATGCCGACTGCTACAACTCGGCCTTCAGCGAGAAGACTGCTCCTTTGGTGCAATTCCAGGACCAATCATGTCTTCAGTCCAACTTCCATTTGGCGGTTCTTTCAATCATGGCAGAGGTGACATTGCAAAAGAAAGCAATGGCTTCTCCCTGGTGGGGGCAAACCAGTTTAGACCCATAGAAGACCCAGAAAGAAAAGTGTGCAGGGTTTCCTTGTCTAAGCATGAAGGTGGACTTACTTTCCCAACCAGAGAGAGGAGAAAAGGTCATGAACTCTTTGGTGGCTTGTTGGCACAGGACGAATAAAGATGAAAAATGAAGAGTCTGGGTCCTAAGCGTATCCTCAGCCATCCAGTGTAGACATCACCTTGACAGTGTCCCTGAGAGGTGCTGGTCCTTTTTCTGACTGAATACACAGATCTTACTGTTTCAGCTTCGGAATGGATGGTACCATCCATTCTACTGGTAGACAGCTGTGGTCATTTCAATTGTTGTTGTTAAGACTAAATTGGCCTCCTTCCAGAGCCATCTTTTGGTCATTATAGCAATTATGTACTGATGCATAATAAATTACTACAAACTATATCAGCTTAATGATAACATACATTATCTCATAGAGTTTCTGAGGGTCAAGAAACTGGGAGCAACTCAGCTGGGTGTTTCTGACTCAGAGTCCTTCATGAAGTTACAGTGAAGGTTTTGATCAGGCCTGCGGTCATTTGAGGTTTGACTTAGGGTTGGGAGATCTACTTGTTCAGATGGCTCAATCACCTCGCTGTTAGGTTTATTGCTGACTGTTGTTAGGGAGCTGAAGATCCTCACCAGGTCTGCTTAAGTGTCCTCAGTGTGACATCTTTCCTCCACTGCAAGTGATGAGAGAGAGAGAGAGAGAGAGAGAGAGAGAGAGAGAGAGAGAGAGAGAGAGAGAGAGAGAGAGAGAGTGTCTAGGATATCTTTTGTGACCTAGTCTTAGAAGTCATACTTCATCATTTCTGCCATGTTAATTAGCAATGCATCACTATGGTCAGCCCACATGCAAGCGGAAGGTGGTTAGGCTCTACCTTTTAAAGGGAAGAATACAGAAGAACTTGTGCACATATTTTAAAACCAGTATAACCACAATTCTCTTAAATAATACTCCAGAAAACAAGTCTATTTCATGAGTATAGCAGTTCTCCAGATATTTCAATACAACTATCAAATCTTAACACCTCTAGTTCCTTCGACTGTTCCATGCATGTCTTTCTGTCTATCCTTCTACTAACCCTGTATAGTGTGCCAATAAAGCAGAAACACAGTATCATAGATTGGGCATAGGACTCAAAATATGAATATAATATGTTAAATGATTATTGGAGCTCATGAATCCATGCAAATAGCATTGGCCTGGCATGTAGCAGATATTCAATTAGTACTTGCTATTAAAAGAGTGAACAAATGAATGACTGTGACTAGATGGATGGGCCTATTTTTGTTAAAATATCTGGAGACCGTGTTAGTTTACTTTTTTTTGTGGGGGTTATGATTTTTGGGTCTTTTAAAAGCAGCTCTTTGTATTTTTGCTTAATTTGAGCTTGTTAACTAAAACGCCTAAATCAACTTTTTAAATAAACCTTTGCCCTGCTAAGATTCTCCCATCCTGTTCTTGGATTTTTTAACCTAAATATGGAATTTTAATCCCTACTTAAATGACAGCTGCTGGTCAAGATCATTCTGAATCATGAGTCTATCATCGAGCATACACGCTCCTCGATTTATGTGATCCAAGAAGGTAATTAAGACTTGGGCATACAAATAATTGATTAAATATTATTTCTTCGGGATCCAGGTTATTTTATCTGTGAGTATTTGCTCTGCCACCAGGCCTCCTGATTTCCTGTCTCTCTCTCACTGGGCTCTGCATGCAATCAGCACTCCAAAAATGGCAAACCACCCATAACTAACTTGTTCTTACTGCACTTAAAAACAAGTCATCCTCAACAGATGTGACTTTCTCTCTTGGTAAAGACCTTTAGAAAGAGCGATTCCATTGCCTCCCACAGTCACCCATTACCCGAGTCCACCATCTGGAGGTTAGGGGGAAAAGAGTGGGGAGAATGATGTATTGGCAGAATAATTGGGGTGGAAAGGATCTATTCTTGGCCTTTATAACCGGGACTGAAGTCTTTTTTGGGTATGAGTGGGTGGAGGGAGATGTGGGGGTGGGGAGGGTGGATCTCCAGTAGAATGGTGACATCCAACAGAGGCGGCCATCTTGAAACCAGTGGAAAGAGTAAAGAGGGAGGCCCTTCACACAGATGCCAGTGTCTGGGACAAGTTAGAGAATGCATTTGGATGAACTCAAAGATTTTAAGGGAGGGAGCTAAGTTTTCTTTGCTCAAATCAGAATTGGCAACAGTTTGATCTGTGCATTTTTTTTTAATCACTTGTTTTAAAATTACAGAAATAATGGTGCCATTTTATCAAGTCAAATAATTCAGAAGTGTGCAAAAATGTTTATAAGCTCTCCCTTCCTCCCCAAATCTAAACTCTGAAGTTAGCAATTCATGTTTGTTTCCATATTTATTTCTATGTGTATATATATATATAACACATATGATAGGATTAAAAAAATTGCTTATAGCAGGTTGAATCATAAAATGTATTTAACCCTTCCACTATCTCCACCCCCCCGCACCTCCTCCCCCTGCACCTTCCTTCCTTTCTTCTTTCCTTCTCAACCCATTGTAGAAATTTCCAGGTCCACATAAATAGCTCTTACTCATTTTTTATAATAGTTCTATAGATGCTGCCTAATTGTTCAGCTATTCCTGTCTCTGTGGGCACTCAGGTTATTTCCTGTTAGTTTTGCTACAGCCAGAAAGACTGCAATAAACATCTTGAATAAATAGCCTTATCTGCTGGTACGTTTATCTCTATTGTATAGATTTCCCAAAGTGGGCGTTCAGCTTTCCTTGGTAGCATGCTTTGCATTCTTTTATGTTGGTTAATGCTATCATAAACAATGCCTCATCTTCTCTTTCTTAAACAGACGCTCCAAGCTATTATTCTATGTTGTTCATGCAGTAGCCGATTTCCCAGAGTGGCAATCTGGCTGCAGGAAAGTATTGTTTACTGTCTGGGTGGGAGGGTAAGGAGGGAGAATATATATGGACCTAGTTTTGTGGTTGTTCTATATATGTTGATTAGTGTGTGTATAAATGTGTATTTTTTGTGTATTTTAAATGTCTCAACTAAAACTCAATGACTAATCATGTCTGAGTATCTTTCTATGTTAAACAAATAAATGGACTGTAATACTGAAAAGTGCTATAGCAGCGAGCATAGAATTCAGAGTCATAAGAACCTGGTCTGAGTTTCCCGTTTTCTCTACTGACTGGTTATATACATTATTTTAGAGTTGATGTTTTCATAAGAAAAATGGGCACCATCACAGCGCTCTTTTTTACAGCCTGTAACAATTAAGAAAAACGACATTAAGCCATATAGCCCTTCATGTGTGGTTTAAACTTAGTTAATGCAATACTACAAAAGAAGGTGATTTCATTCGAAACAAATAGATACATAGTCAGAAAATGGTCACTAAGAACTTATTCTGGAAATGCAAAAGGGCAAATCCCAATGGCACCCCAAAACTAGAGAGGGACTGACTGTGTTGTGTGGAAAATACTTAAGACTTATGATCAGGGTCTACTTGTAATCTGCCACACAAAAAGCTGCTCCAGGATTTCCTGCATTTGAGGACCCTGACATAACCTGGTGGCCAAGACTGCTTGCTTTTGGGGAGCTGTCAGCTTTTGATATTGGGTCTTTCTTTCGGAAAGACTGAAGCTGTTGGATGCGCCCCTTGGATCTTTGTCAGGTGTTTTATTCTTTAATTAAGGCAACCAACTCAGTGGTGTGACTGGGACTATCGCTGTTTTGAAACAGAAATTCCATCCATCCTGGGTACATTGGAGGCTTGATCATCCTACATCTTGGTCTTTATTCCTGAATGGCTGAACTTGTTTAAAGAAAGGATCTACATCACGACCATGTCAGCTGCCCTCCATGGGCACACTCCTGTGGCATTAGTCTTGATTCTTCAAGGTAGAGTTCTCAGATTTGGTTTTGTGGAAGATCGATGTCTCGTGAGCTAGAAGGAGAGTTATTTTCCCCATGAAAATGGAATAATGGCTGCTTTTTCCAATTGGAAGAAAAGAAAAAATTAAGATGGCATTATTATTTTCTCAGCTTTCAGTTCTTCAGGCAAATGATTCATCCCTTATTGCCTATTACTTGCCTACAACTTTATTTTTAAATATATAATAATGTCGTATTTAAAATTGAAATTTCGTATATGGATATCATGGTCTACCACAGAGGACTATGATTTCCACTGGGCTTCATGATAAGAGTAAATAAGCTACATGGCCTTCTTTATAGGGATTATCTTGATGGAATGTTAAATTGGAACTCTTCACAAGGCCATGGAAAGGGGGATCATATATGCCAGTTTTCCTTGCACCATCCCTGAGAAGCCAGTGTCCCAGAGTCCTGTTAAGTCAGTACTCACTCTATCACAACTGTTCTCGTGAGAATGGATGAGAATGTCCATCCTACTTACGGGAATTAAGTTAAGGGAATTTAGTGTTTGTTTTGGCTAGCATTTGCTAGGTGCCCGCCCGGCATTGATTTGACCACTTTCTATGCATTTTCTCATTGAACTCTATGACTCTTAGTAGAGACCAGCGAAGAATCCAAGTCCCAGAAAGATGCAATATTTGCCTATGTTCAAAAAGCTACTAAGTGGCAGAGTCAGAATTAGAACTCATGTCTGACAAACTCCAGAGCCTGTGTGCTTTGCATTCTGGTCCTCATCCTTCAGTATTAGCAAGTGGTCGGAGATGTTGAACTTGACTCCCAGCTGCCTGAAATCCTCAAGAATTCCAAGGAAGCAGATGTCACCTCAAGTGGGCAGTGAGGCTTCCTTCTGGGGCAGCTGTGCTCCTTGAGTAGGGAGAATGAGGTGTCTGTGCTCACCTGAGTCTTTCAGAGAATCCTGTCCGTCCCTCATCAGTAAAGCTGCCTGTTTACAGACACGCTGAGACATTTTTTCCCCCCTAATTAAAGTGTAACGAATTTGCTAAAACTTCATCCCACCCGGCCTTGCCAGTTGGGTTTTGCGGGGTAGCTAAAGTGAAGGAGTAGGAGTCCAGTGGCCTGCCCTGGGGTGAGAAGAGAAAAGAGCAGACCAGTGTGCATCGCAGCAGCCTGCAGCTCTCCCTTTGCTGTGGCCTGTTCTGGGACTGTGGGCCAAAGGAGCCTTGGAATTGCTTAGACCTGCCTCTGTGCCTTAGCTGTCCGGGTAAAAACATCACCTCTCTGGAGGCCTGTGCTGGAGCACAAACCCACGTATTGTCTGGCCCCTGGCAGGCTGGTCTGTGGAGGGGACACTCTAAGAGCTCTATTTTAATCTTTTGGAGCTGGGCCAGGGTAGGAATTCAGCTGCCAGGACCAGGCTCCCCACCCCCATGTTCTCGCCCCAGCCCCCGTCCGGCTACCCGCTCCTGGTTTCATTCGCTCTGACCTCCCATCATGAGGGGTGCTGGTGTTCTTTTTTCTCCCTTTCTCTTTTTTAAACTACCAGGCTCTTTCATTGACTTGACCTCCCAAAGTGAGGCAGACCAGCGCTCCTCCGTGGGTGCTCTGGGCTCAGAGCTGGCATGAGGCCAACCCTTGAATCCTGAAATTTGCCTCCAGATGTGTATGCCTCTGTGCTGCTGTGCGTGGCTGTGTTTGTGTTGTATGTGTTTGTGTGTGTGTGTGTGTGTGTGTGTGTGTGAATCTGAGTGTGTGCAGCATCTGTGTGTTTTCTGTGTATGCCTTTCCTCTCCATGTCAAGAAAATGTATGGACTGAAAAAATCAGGGTGGGGGTAGTAGAGAATGGAAGAGAGAGGAAAGAGTGACCCCAGCGTACAAATCTCTTCTCTCTTGTCAACCATACTCTCCCAGCCTAGATGATTTCAGTTGTCTCTCCAGCCAGGCCTTCTGATCTCTCTGTTTAGGTCTGTTTCTCAGAGTAGGAATAGTCTTGCAGAGAGACCACAGGGAGCAGTGGGCATGGGACTCCTATACTGAACTTGAATTCCGAAGCCAGCTCTTGCCACCTGCTGGCTGTGTGATCTGGGGCATGTGACTGCCTTTACTTTGAGCCTCAGTTTCCCAGTCTTTACCATGCAAATGACAACGCTGCCAACTTTCACAGAAAGTAGAAAGTGGGAGATTAAATGGCACTCGAAAGATGACCCATAATGTTAGCTGCTTTCTTGCCTTCCCAGCCTTTCCCAGGAACAAGCCCCAAGGCAGCAAAGGGCTTGCCCCTGACCCCAGTGAAGCCCCCAGCTGGGAGGAGTTGTGTTCTTCCTGAAAGGGTGGAAGGGGGCAGAGGGTGTGGACCTCTCTCTCCCACCCGGAATCTCCCATCTTCTCTCACCCCCATCTTCTGGCTTTTGCCAATGATGTGCATTTTCCCCTCTGCACCGGCCTCCCAAACTGACTCATTACCTCGACAGGGTAGCAACTTCCAAAACAAAACTTTTTCAACCAAGGAAAATATCACTATGGGAAGGAAAACATTTCAATATCAGGCCTCCTGGGATCTGAGGAAATGGACTGAATGTTTGTCAGAGAATGATGCTGTCCTGACTTCACAGACATTGCTGAGGGCAGAGAGAGAACAATGCCTGACACTTGACTGCAGTCACACCAAAATGGCCCGAGGGAGGTCCAAGCTGGTGCTCAACGTGCCCCAGACTTGAAAGAGACCAATGTTTGCCCAACATCACATCTCAAAGCAGTCTCCAGGTGGCATGATATCACCCAACATCAAGGGAATCTTGTGCTCTGTTCCATACCATCTGGCCTTCTGCTCCAAAGGGCATGCCCATTGTAGGTTCACTCTCTGGCAGAGGATCTGTTCACACCACTCCTGGATTCTGGGAAACAGGTAATGGAGCACATTATGCATTTAATAATAGTGCCCCCTGGAGTAGTACGATGCTGTGACCCTTTCTGAGACCCTACACAGCAGGGACCTGAGGACAATGCTTGGGTAGGATCTCAGAACAGCTGGTGGGTAATACTGATGCCAACTCAGGATGCCAAGGAAGATCCAAGGGATAGTCCAGGCTTCATCCGTGGTGACCCCACAATGGCCTGGACAGTTGAGGACAGGGGAACTGAAATAGGTGGAACTTTTATGAGAGAGAGACAGGGGTCAGGGTGAAGGAGGAATTTGGGGGGTGGGTAGTGCAGGGTCAACACTGGAATGGATGCTGAGTATGGATTTCTCAGTTACTTTCTTTCTCCAGTTTCTTTCAGCTACAATTGACTCCAGGTCATCTCCTCCTTATTTTCCACCATTCCCTCCCCAACAAGAACAATGACAGCACAAAACTTACCAGCAAACAGAAATGTTTTGAGAAGATTCCCTAACCATCCTTGCTAGCTACTTACCGGGAGTATTTTCAATTCATGGAATGTCACCTCTGAAGACCTTACACACTTGATGGATGTCTTCATCTGTAAGTTCGGAGAGGAACATGTCTTGCTTGCAGGGTGCCTGACCTGGGCTAGAACACAGGCCTCAAGGGAAAAGGTCTGTGTGCCTTTTTGTCACATTTGTGGTCATTATCTGTGTGTATGTATAAATGTCCCTTGCGAGAGAGAGAGAGAGAGAGAGAGAGAGAGAGAGAGAGAGAGAGAGAGAGAGAGAGAGAGAGAGAGAGAGAGAGAGAGAGCGAGCGCTTTCAGTGGTCAATTTAGGGATTGTTTGCTTTTCTCATAACCTAAATCAATGGCATGTGGCATACTGGAAAGTCAGGAGTCCTGAGGCCTAAAGATCATTTCATGGAGGCTCTCAAGCTCCTTATTATAAATGGAAATACAAGGTCTTGCTCTGATCACGTCATAGGGTTGTCTGTCAAGCTAACTGAGGATGGTACTTATGAAAGTGTTTTATAAACAGGGGTATAGTAGGAGATTGCAGTTATCAAAAGCTTGATGGAGAAAATGGTGTCTGTAAAGTGGCCTCATTGGGCACAGGGAGAGATTTTAGCAGGTTTTCTGTGTGCTCAGAGGGTGCCGCTGAGATAGGTGATGCATGTTATCAGTCTCCTTGGCGCCCCATCCCTGGGAAAGCTACTTGGCACACAACTGTCCCTGGAAGTGCACCTTGCATCATACGAAAGAAAAGGTGTCTTCCTGGGCCCTGTGCTTACTTCTGGGGGCTGACCTCAGTGAAAGCTCTCTGAGGGGGTGGGCAGGCAGAGGTGGAGAACTTTTCAGAATGTCCTAAATATTAGGGACCCTAAGGGGGCTCACTAAGCTTTGTCAGTTATTTTACAGAGCGTCATGCTGGTAAGCATTTGGAAAGGCCTTTGGGCCCACTTCTTTCTGGAGGAAATGAAGTGATTTATGAAAATTAACCTGATTTTGAGAGCTCACTTTGTCAGTGTATCATTCATATAACAGGTATTTGTGCCAGAAGCTATGAAATGTGCTGGGGAGATTCAAAGGAAAGCAAACCAACCAGGCACTTGCTTTTGATTTAGAGCATCTGCTCTCATCTAGTGTGTATCTGGTACCCACTTCCTCTCTAGCCCATGTTGTAGGCCAGTCCTTTCTGTGCCCATGTGCTGATTGACAGGACAGATCACCATAGGAGAATTGTGCAAAGGGGAGAATGTCATACCCGAAGAGGGAATGTGTATTTTTCCCAGTTAAGACATCATTGCAAAGATCTAACTGACTTGACAAATAATATTGGGCCAGATAATTTCCTTCTGTGCTAATTTTTTCCTGCCTGATGATCACTATAAATTGCTAATAAACTCTTGGTTTAAACTTGCCTGATCCCCTAACATAATTTTTAGAGAAGGAACTATTTCTTGTTGGTAGATGAAAATACTGGGCATTGCTTAGCAGATTTTGTAGAAAGTACTAAGCCTGTCGATGAAGGCATACTTCTTATTTTCACACCTTAAATCGAAAAGGCCCTCTCTTATTCTGCATCCCATTCTGTTCCTCCTTCCATACCTCCTCAGGAGTGTGCACAGAGGAAAGGGGCTAGTAAAGAGCAATGTCATCTGTTTGGTTTGAAAAAGAAGGTAAGCTTTTATTTAAAGACAGACTTAGGAAAAGAAAGTAATGGTTTGCTTAGAAAGATGACAATTTACATAGGGAAAACAGCATATTTGGCCAGGACAACAAAACGGCCCCTCTGAGGCTGTCAGAAAAGTTGATCACAAACATGCCAACAAAGACTTTAATTCGTGTGTGTGTGTGGTATGTGTGTGTGTGTGTGTGTGTGTGTGTGTGTTCAAAAGAATTCAGTAAAAACAGCATAAGACAAATACATGATCCAAGACAGCATATTTCCTGTCCTTGGGGATTCTGGGAGCTGTGAAGGTTCCTGAGATTGAAGTAATCTCTTGTGGTGTTCTCAAACACAGAAGAAATCTCCAATCTTAGTCAGAGGGAGGCATAAGGGAAGAGTGTGTGGGTGTGGAAATGAAAGGACAGAGATAAAGAGAGGACAGTACATGCAGAAACGCTCTGAAGACATTTGAACATGCACGCAGTGAAGGAAGGAGCCAAGTTGAGTCCAAGCTCCTGGGTGTAACTGGTTGACAGAAATTGTCCTGGCAGCTTGCTGCTGTATTTTCAATGCTGCCATGTTGGCAATAACCGATTATGAAAGAGAAATAACCTGCGTGTTCTTGATCAATGAAGGCAACTGATCAATGTCAAAACAATGTCCCAAAGCACAACTTTTGCAAAGTTGTCACTGAGAAGGTTTTAAAAACTCAAGCTGAAATACATCTGTCTTTGTCGAGACTGGGAAAGACCATCAGGTAAGCTCAGTCCTGTCAATTCTATTCGTTTATTATTTAATAGTCATTTCTCCATACAGAAGACAAAGGGCTTGGAAACTGTTCTGTAAACAGAAAAAGATCTATAGGCAATCAAAAATAGTTTTGATTTCTTCACTCTTGAACTAGATTTCAACATCAGGTGAGAGATAAAGCATATTATACATATTACTTAATGTTTACGAAACCAAGGCATTCCCTCTGATAGCCAAGATTGCTGCAGCTGATAACTTTTCCTTCAAAAATAACTAGGCAGGTAGGAAATGATCAAAAATACTTGCCATTAGAAAAGTTATCTTAATTCTTGTTAACTGCTGACCTCTTCTTTATAAATCAGTAGGTTGAAGAGGCATGCATTTTGTCAGCGCTGTTTTTGATTGAGGATACTGGCCATTTACAATGTCCATTTAAAATGTTCAAATAGTTTGCAAAAGTATATACCACAAAATATTATTGTTTTAAGATAGGAGGTTATGTTTAACACACCACACATGATTCACCTGTATATTTACAAAACTTTAAAGCACACAGAATTGTGCAGATAACGTACTGAAGTCTAAGCTTTTACATACACTCAGTTGCGTTCATAGCAACAAAAATACAGTTCTGAACAAATAACAACCAATAATCAGCCAGGTTACTATGTACACTTTAGGCAGGAAGCATTCAGAGATTGTCTAACAGAATGTCACTTAAATCATTTTTTGTATGAGAAACCTCTCCCCTACCCGCCCCACACGCATACACACACACTTTTAAATTCTTTTTCCTTCACAAGCATTAAACTGATGCTTGTGATCATATACATGGGTTATCTTCAAATAGCTGCTTTATTATAGGGCAAGAAGCAACAGAGCAATTCAGAGTGACTTAATAAAACAACTGGCCAGATGTAGCTTTTAACAGTCAGCTATTCTGACTATTATGTCATGGATTGAAGAAAAATGAGCAAAGAACATTAACTAATAGCTTTATGACATTTGCTACTAGTTTTATATTGGCTTTTAGGAAAATAAAAAATACACACAAAAACCTATTGAACTTTATCAGAAGAGGACATTTTCATTCTACCTATTTGATTATTAAACAAAACCAACTGTCATTTTGAATAACCATTTTAAGAATCCATTACTAATGTAAATAGAAGAAATAATTGAAAAAAAAACCCAAAAAACAACACCCAAGTATAGTGTGCAGATGTGGTGGAAAAACCAGAGACCCAAAATATGGCAAAATCAGTGCTTCATAAACAGTCAATGGATTTTTCTAAAAATACTTTTTGCTAATGGCAAAGTTCAACACCTCAGAAAAACTCTGAATTAAGATCTTAGAATAAGTTTCCAAGCTGCACAACATAGTTTCAAATATACGACCCTTGTTGTTTGTAAGGCCACATTGAAGTTTAGCTTAACAGTCATAAGCCATGTGTTTGAGCATCTGATGAGAGGTGACCAGCAAAGAAACAAGTTTTTTCTTTGTTCACCCTCCTACCTGTGAAGAGGTATCATTGCATTCCAAACAAATCCTTTAAAGATTTCCTTTAAGTGATGACCAGCTTAAAAAAAAAAAAAATCCCATGTGCTGCATTGAATCATCTGAAAAAATATTTAGACTTTATAAAATGAGAATGTAGCACTTGGAATTCTCTGAACATGTTCTTTTGCTAATCGAGAATTACCCTCTCTAATTGGAAGTTTACATAGTTCAATAAACAAATACACCAAGAGATGCATACACTCTGCTATAGCTCTACAACATACAAAGTTCAGAGGGCTATAGAATAAATGGTATCATCCTTCCAAAAATGTTCAGTTTTTCAGAAGCCAGTGAATTCTGTGTGCTATTGACATAACTAAGGAACTTAAATGCACTGCAGACCCCTTAATAGCTTGAGTTGTTAGGTTTCCAAGAGACAGTGAGCACATCTTGGGTGGAGCATGAAGAATGAGAGCCTAAGAACTTGGGATTTTCTGGTATACCTCCTTGTCTAAAATTGTCTTCTGGGGAAGAGCTCAGCACTCACCAGGGTGCACGCTCATGTGGAAGGATAACAATGAATGAGAGGCCAGTCCTCTTTTCCACTTGTCTGGCAAGATCT
Source organism: Solenodon paradoxus (assembly GCA_004363575.1). Classification (NCBI taxonomy): domain Eukaryota; kingdom Metazoa; phylum Chordata; class Mammalia; order Eulipotyphla; family Solenodontidae; genus Solenodon; species Solenodon paradoxus. Next base: position 101,286 of record RJWH01003342.1, on the reverse strand, counting down.
CCTGGCAAAGATAGGACACATGTTTGCCAGGTGGCTCCTGGACAAGGTCTTTTTAGGGGAGTACAACAAGGCTTCAGTCATTGCTTTTAATAAAGTGCTTTGGGATCCTTCAGGAAAGGGGGCTGGTGGAATATTATTACTAACTGGCTTCAACTTTCAAACCAAATGGAACCATTCTCTCCAGTGTAATTATTGCTTTGAGCATTAGTGAATGTTCTTACAGATGGAATGGGTCTCATCTTTAAGTATTCACTTCTTAAAATACCAATTCTCTAGTGTGAGTGTTTGAAATCACTGTCTCCCAGATACACTCACCAATTAACAGGATGTGATAGCTTGGTAAATGATCACCCAGAGTATTCATTGGTGACTTGCATATTCCAAACTGTCCTTCCTTATGAAGACAGCAAGAGTATGAAATCAACAATGTCCAGCTCAGCATGTACTCCATCATCCTGGTTGAGGAGAGAGGCTCCTGCTTTTTCTAAGACATTGCTGACATCATGTGTATGGTGACGGTGCCTACACTGATAACAGACTGTGAGCTCCTGGTGACCTGGCAATGTGTTGCATATCTGATTCTTTTGTTCTCCATGAAACTTCAACTAGATTGAGATTTGGGAGGACTTTAGTCATTTTTTTTTTTAAGGTTTTTACAAAGGATGAGTGCTGGATAATACAGGTGAAAATTAAGCGTGTCGGAAAGACTGGAAAAAAAAAAAAAAAGACCTGGGACAGAAAAGTTTCCTCCAGAGGCTCCCAGGTTAACTTTAAAAAGAGTGGAATACTCCATTATATGCCAAACAAAACCAAACCAGTAAAAATCAAACAAGATAAAAAAAATCAAATGTCTTCAGATATTATAAAGTCTCTATAATTAGACTGACCAAATAAATAAAAGATTATGAATTAGAGAACATACATTTTCCTCTCACAAAGCTGCATTAAATTAAATTAGGCTGCCCAAAATGTTGCAAAGTAGAGGTAGGGAGGCAGGAAGCTGCTTGAACAAATAACTGCTTATTGAGAAGATAACATCTACTTTTATACAGGAATATTACTAGCACAATACATTTTCAAGTGGATTAAGCATGCCTATTGAAATCAAATGAGCAATAAATTATTTTATGGGCACACATCTCTGTAACTCAGAGAGGGTGAAAAAATAACCCTGTGTCCTCAATACAAATCAGTGGGTTTGAATTTAATGCAATTTTACTTCATGAGTCATTGTTTAATCCAGTGTGCCAAAACTTGCTAATCAAATGAGGGGCCAGGAGGGTGGATCAATCTCTGCCTGTTGAATTCCTCCCATCTAATTCAGTCACAAACTTGCCTCCATGCCACCAGAAAGTTCATGGTCAGAGAATAACTTGGCTTCTTTGTTCCTGACAATTACAGTCACTCATTTTAAAACCCATTCAACATATATAATCTACCTTATAACTAGAAGTAGAAACTGAGTGTAGAAGGCTCTGTCATTCCTGTTATTAAATGGGAATCATATGGCATATAATTTTAAGTGATATTTCTGCCAGATTTCCTTTTTAACTTAGTTTAGATGTCTATGAATTTGTATTCCCTGGCCGCAAGGAGCTCTGTGATAATGAAAACCTGTTAGGTAAAGGTTCAGAAAGGAGTTAAATTTAGAATTAGAAGATTACTTGCAAAATAGGTAAGTAACCTATAGATAATCAACGTAGGTATGTATCGATTCTCAGTGGGACAGCCTGCTGTAAGGGGAATGGTTCTAGGTTTGAACCCTAACTTGAGATTAGACCAGCTCTGTGACCTTGATCAAGTTACTTAATCTCCTGGAACCTTAACTGCTTCATTTATAAACCCAAGGACACAGACTAACTGTTATAACTCTAACACACCAAACACATAGATTTCACTCAGAACAGAAGAAAACTGCATTTTAAAATCCTCCCAGGCATGGAAAAAGAGATACGGTGATTTTGATCAAGATTCTTTGGGAGTTCATTGAGTATAAAATATCTTAAGAAAATAAAGACTGTGTTCTGGGCTTTAGTTTTCTAATGACCACAGGCCATTGGGTCAAATCTATACCTTTATGCCAGGGTAATTATGATGAAATTGGACAAATGTTTTAAGAATTGGAAAGGGCAAGAAGGAATTGTGAAAAGGGAACTCAGTATGAACTCCCATGAGGAGGAACGGTCGAACTGTGAGGACAGGGGTGGATCATAAAGAGCCATATTTAACCAAAATGCCTGTGAAGCAGAAAGGACCAATTAGAATATCATTGAACAAAACCGGTGTTGGCTCCAGGAAAAGAGAGGACTCATAGGCCTTTTTTGCCTATGCTGTGTGATTTTTCTTTGATTTAGTTTTCTTGTGAACAAGGTAGGTGGGAGGCAATGAAACCAAAGCAGGATTTTCAGGTCTTTGAGCAAATCCTTGGAACCAGTGGCAGGATCTTTAAAAGAAAGATTTTCCCTGAGGCCAACGTGTCAGCAGATAAAGGGGCAGAAAAATCTGACTTCGGGAAGGGTATATATATACTAAAAAGCAAAATGCGGTCCCAAGACCTGAGATGTGAGTATATGAGTAGATGGGTTGAGTAGACATGTCTATGTGGCAGTATGGACTCCATCACTGCCTGCCTATATATGAAGGTAACTTTGTTCAATGACAATTCCATCACCTAAGAATCTGGAGGAGACTCACTAGCCATTTTCAGACACAGCTCCCATCGATTTACTTTTTTTAGGACTGTGAAGCAAATACAGTTTTGATCATGTCTCTCCTCTCTCCCCTTGTTTGGTCTATAATCCAGACTTTCACTTAACTCAGCTATCTCCTTGCACCCTAGAATAATTTACAGCTTATATTCATTCTTGAACGGGAGCTGTGCATACAGGAAGGGCTGCTTCCTGCCTCTTCTACCTTCTCAAGACAAAGTTAGAAAAGAAGTGTCTTCTGTTTATGTTTCTGGTGCTTCCCACACAACACTAAGTGAAAAAAAAAAGGTCCTTTTTCGAGGTTTAATCAGATCAGTGTCGATGAATAAATTGGATCTGGTGAGTCGCTGAGAAGCCTGCACTTGGGAATGACTCAGTTCAGCTAACAGTGAACCCAGGACAAGTCCACTTGACTGTGCTCTAGAGGTACATTATGTGTCTCTTTCTCCCAAACTATTTTAAAGGTTTGGGAGGGAAAACTGTCCTAATGGCATTTTCATCTCTACAACTCCTACCTATCAATCACAAATTAACGACAGTGACCTAAATCCAGGCGCCCGATGACGGAGCCAGCTGTAGAGGTGCCCGTGGCTCTTTGGACTGCCCAACGTGTGCCACCAACCGGGTGGCATGCTTTAACTTTTGTATCCAGGACTCCATGTTAACACAAAAGCTCCCTTAGGCTATTTGTGGGCTGCACTGAGAATGACATCGGCAGCTAGGGCCTTCACCCCAACTGTGCTCTAGAAGGCCTTGAACCTGGACCCTTTGACTTTTAACAAACTATTAGAAAACGCATGGGGGCACAGGCAGACTAGGAGGATAATGAAAAATGCAGGGGCTTGTGATGGAGCGGTGAACAGTGGGCCTCCCTACAGCATGCTACTGAGTATTTCTGACCCCTGGGAGGTAGGGGCCTCGGGGCTCACCTCCGGGCTGGTGGGGCTGGGCAGGCGGGCGCGGTGGTCTCTAGGGGGTGGACTCAAGCCGGCCCAGGCCTTCGCATCCACCATAGCCTCGGGGTAGGGCTCCACATAGATGCGGCGGCCCGCAGGCCTCGGGTCCTGGAAGCCGCCCTTGCGCTCTTCTGGGAGGCTGGCGGAGTGGGCCAGAGACAGGCCCCGGGGCCCGTCGGGGACCCCTCCGAGGACCCCTCCGAGCCGCCCAGCGGCCCCGGACTCCTCCGTCAGACCGCAGGCCGGAGACAGGTGTTGCGTGTAAACGCCCTCGGACAGCGACAGCGACTGCGTCTCGCTGTGCACGCGCAGCCACCGGTGGTGCCGGCTGAAGCCGCCATAGTGCAGGTGCTTGGCCAGCTTCCGCTTTCCCAGGAAGCCCAGCGGCGGCCGCGCACCTGGCGCCATCTTGGCGTGGTTCTTGGGCCCTAAGCCGCTGAGCGTCAGGCTATGGAGGAAGTCTGCACAGGAGCCGTCGGAATCCGGCCCAGGGGCCCGGCCCTGGGGGTCCTGCCCCGGGCCCAGCTGCGTCTTCATGTCGTGCACCTGCAGGACGTCGGGGGCGCTGCCACTCAGGCCGCTCAGCGCCTGCTGGGCGATGTCATGGGTCGACAGGTAGACCAGGTCCAGGTCACGGGGACTTAGGGCGTCACTGGAGTCGTAGTCGCTGTCGGTGGGGAGGAAGACTTCCGAGCAGCCTTCTTCATCAGAGCAGGGCTGGGAATCTGTGAAGTCGGAAACTGAGGTTAGAAAACAGAGTCGGAGTTTTTAAATGGAATTTAATAAATTGAAAATTCTGGAAAACTGACGAATTCTGGAAGAGAAAATGTATGAGTGTAAGCCAGTCTTTTAAAAAAGTTTTTTTTTTTTTTTTAAGGTATTATTGGGAAGAGCCCGATTTGACAGACATCAAAACATACTGTAGAGGATTGGTAATTAAAATTTCGTATGATTAGTGGACAGATGGATCTGCATAACAGAAAAATAAAATCCAAAAGCAACCTTAATTCTGTGTGATAATTTAACATATGGCAAAGATAACATTTCAAAGTAGGGGACTGACTAGATGATTGAGTATATAGTGTGGGACAACTGGTTACTCCTTTACCAAAATAGAGAAAGTTTTGCTTCATGCCATGAAATATAATAAGTAAACCCTACAGGTATTAGACAACACATTTATAATCTTTTGGCTGGAAAGGTCTTTCTAAACAAGAGACAAAGCCCCAGAAATCAGAAAAGTAGTGACTGATAAATCTGACTACAAAAAGTTTAATACTTTGTAAAATAATGATACCATAAACAGGAAAAAGGCAAGAAAGAAAATAGCAATAACTTGGATAACAAGAGGTTAATATCCAGAATAGAAGAACTGTAAAACAGAAGATAATCAAATGGACAGAAGAGAACCAGAATTTCAAAGAATAATTAATATAAATGGTGAATAAATAAAGATACTCAATGTAGATAGGCTAAGTACTAGTTAGTAATTAGGAAAACGAGAACTGAAAAAAAAAATGAGGCTTTTTTTTTGGCTTATCAGATTAGTTAAAAAATAAAAAGAATGTGTTGGTAATGTATAGGAAATCGGGGAAGCTCATATAATGATGGCACTATAAACTGGAACAATTCTTTAGAAGACAATTTGGTAGAAAATATTAAAAATATGTATGTCATTTGTCCCAGCAATTCCTTAAAATGTTTAGATTGTTTGAGAAATTGTCACTACATGTACATGGGGGTATTTGTAAGTTGTTTGCAGTGGAATGATTTATAATAGTGAAAACCAGATAAAATCTTATGCTGAGATTGCTGTGAAAGGAGGATTTATTAGGCACAGATGTGTTAAGAAAAGTAGTTTAAGAAAAACAGTTGACTTGCAAAGTTCTGAAAGAAGGTCCAAATTCAGGACTGCCTTGCTGATGAAAAAGTGTAATAGGCATTGAAAATAAAAGCCCACAGGGATACAAGTTTGCATTTAATCAGTTCATGGTGAAAACTGGATGTGATTGTCCTAAGAATATTATAGACTTCAGGAAAAAATTGTTTGTTTTGTTAGGGAGTCAGTAACTTTAGTAACATACATGGGATTTGGCTTTTTCTGTTCTAGGGACTAGGGTCAGATGGGGTGCCTTGTTACATTTTTATTCTTTTAGTTGTTTGTAGGGTTAGGTGAAAAGTACTTCTTTGCCTCTTTTTCTTTTCTTTCCTGGCTGTAGAAGATGACACGCATACTTATTCACTGACTGTATAATATTTCAGTTTTGTTCTGCTACCCGCTAACCATGAACATTTTTTTTTTAGTTATAAAATGATGAATTTTATTTGGGACAGTAGTGCACTCACGTGAAAGATGACATCTTTTCAGCTTCCCTTGCAGTATTGACTGCATACCTAAGTTCTGGACACTGAAAGACAGAACTGCAGTATATGAACTTCTGCAAGACTGAATAAAAGGAGCTGGCTTTTAGTGGAGAGATGGACTATTTCGTGTTATCTCTTTACTTCCAGTAACAGGAGGTATTGGCTGGGTTCATGAGGCAGTCCTGGAAAAAGAAGCTAGATGGTTGACCTGAAAAGTGGACCGTGGCTTCTGAAGACCATGGAGCCCACCAATCCTGAATTGTCTGCCTCCGGGCATCTTTCATACAACACAGAAATCTTGTGTTTAAGGCATCCTTATTTGAGTTTCTGTAAAATGGATCCAAACTTAATCCAACTGATGTAAACCTACATGTCCATCATAGGAGAATGGTTAGAAGAACAGGCACATCCATCTATGATATATTATCTAGCACCTACAAAGAAAGATCAATCGATATTTTGTTCTTTAAATAATGATTACCAAATAAGGACTCCCATTTTCTACTTTTTTTGAGCTCTGTTCATCTGTTCAAGGTTTCTTTTAAACATAACTACCTTTAGAAAGCGTCCCCAACTGTCCCAGAAGGAAACATCCACTTGTCTGCACATCTCTAACACACTCGGCTTCTATTGGCACTTAGCCTGTATAGACTTGTCTTATTAGTTATCTTTTTTTTTTTTTAATGAAAATATAACATCCTGGCTTCCTGGTAAAACCTGTGCTGCCTTAGGGCAGAGATATTTATATTCATCCATTCATTCAGCAGTGAAATTCTGTTTTGCTTGAGTTCCTGCTCTAACAGAATGAATGTATATAAAATTGGTAAGAAATTATCTCTGTTGCCAGGGAGTTTACTGCTTTAATGGAGGTACAGTGTAAGCATACATCATGAGACTGTAGAAAAACATAGATTTCATAAGAAAAGTTTAGCAAATGAGATGCAGGTTTATAAGAAAGAGGACACATTTTATTAAGTGTATTGATGAAATACTCTTTTATCAGTTCTTGTTTTTCTTTCCTTCAATAATTTATTTCTATTATCTGTCTTTATCCATTTTCAAAAAAAATATACAAGGCAGCTTTTAATAGCAAATATGCAAACAATGATGAGAGGATTAGAAGCCAGAGAGGAAGAAGAAACCCTGTGAGTCGTCCTGTTTGCCTATAATATGGACAACAGGAATGGAATTTTGGGAGGAGGAGGCTACTAAAGTAAGATGCCAGAAGTTGCACTCTTGGGAATTTCTCCTAGAAAAATTAAGACTTATTTTCATATAGGAACTTATATACAAGTGTTCATAGCAATTTTATTTGTATTAGCCTTAAACTGGAAACTAATCAAATGTCCTTCAGTGGATGAATGGTTAGGTAAGCTGTGTACATCCACACTGTGGACTACTGCTCAGCAGTACAAATAAAGAATTCAATTTATGTAACTTTTGTGAAATAATTATAGATGAACAGATTAGTAGGCAGGGGTAGGGAGGGGGCTGGATAAGGGGTAACAGGGAGTTTTGTGGTAACGGTACAGTCGAGTACCCTGATTATGGTGATTACTCAAGGCTACACATATATAATTGTGTGGAGTTATATATGCAAGCCGATGTGCTTGTATGCATGTACATGTGTGCACACATGTATACATGCACACATGTAAGTGTACATATTTCTAGTGAAATATGGATACATTCTATGGATAGTACAGGTGAGACTTCAGTGATCAGAAGGAGCCAGTTGTGTGAAGGCTTTTAGGGAGAAGAAGGTACAAAGGCCCCGAAGTGGCTAGTAGGTGCCAACCTCGGTGCCGGGAAGGTAGGAGTAGCATCACATCAGAGGGGTTCAATTGCAGCAGGTTTGGACAGGGGAAGAAATGGTAAATTTATTTTGAGGCAGTTTGAGTTTGAGGGGTTAGCCAAAACACCCTAGACGAGATGGAATGGGAGCCTGGTGATGGTGGCAAGGCTGAGGGAAGAGGTTTGTGGGTAGAGAAGAAGGAACCGTCGGAGAGCGAACTGTTGAACCTGTGAATGGTGAGGCTGATGGCTCTAACAAGGAGGGTGGGGTGATCAGTTGGGATCACCAGTTCTGGCATTGCTTTCAGAAAGATGGAAGGACATGTGGTTAGGGAAGAAGATACCTCTAAAGAGATCTTTAGGTTAAAGACAAATGGCTAAAGGCTTTTGATGAATGACTTTGATTTTCTTAAAACTTGTCTTAAACCGTATTCTCCCCCATCTTTTGTGGAGAAAATCATGCATTGAGATCTCAACACTGTCCGTTTTGATGATGACTGGGACAGGTGCCAAGTGAATGATGAGGAAGAGAGGTTAACTAAAGGTATGAAATTGGGCTTGAAATAGGATCCATAAAAAGAATTGATCTTTGTCTTTAGTGGAACTTCCTTCTCCATTCTTCTGTTCCCTGTTTTCTAGTTGCTGTCTGTGTACTTGTTTTCACAGTGGTAGTAACGCCTGCTCTGTTTACAGAGTGTTCACTGTGGGTCAGCTCTTAGGTTAGTGCTGTAGGTGCTTAATTTTTTTTAGTGCTTAAAATAATTCCTTTTTTGCAGATGAGAACACTAAAGCTTAGGCTTAACTAAATTTCCCAATTCACATAGCTGATAAGCAGCAGAAAAGGAACGCAAATACAGATTTGTCTCCCCAGAAGACCTGCTGTGCTGCCATTCACATTCACACTCTCAAGGCTTTGTGGGAGCTTCCTGAGGATTAGGACCTGGTTCATCAACACTTACACCAGTTCAGTCCCTACTAAGGGCTTCTTGACCTTGCTGCTGCTAGAGAAACATGGTAGGTCTTGTGTCAGTTTCCTGTGGCTGCTGTAACAAATTAGCATACACTGGCAATGTAGTCTTACAGCTCTGGAAGCCAGAAGCTTCAGAAAGCCAGGTGTCAGCAAGGCCACACTCCCTCTGGAGGCTCTGTGGGAGAATACTTCCTGCCTCCTCCAGGTGCTTGTTGTGAGCGCGCTTTCTGGCGGCATCCCTCTCCTTTCTGCTGTCTTCACGTGGACTTCTGTATGTAGTCTCTTCTGTCTCCTGCGACGGCACTTGTTGGGTATCCTGTCTGCCTGAGCAATCCAGGAGGATCTCATGTCAAGATCCCTAATTACATCTGCAAAAGGCTCCTTTCCCAAAGCGGGTGACATTCACAGGTTCTGAGGGTTAGGGTGTGAACATATCTTTTCGGGAGCAACCATTCAACTCATTAGAGGTCTGATAGTAAAAATGACTGTAACTAGTAGTATAAACCCTGCTTCTAGAAGAGTTGGTGACACATTTTCCTCTTTCCAGCCCATGTCAGGTCAAGTGCTCTGTAAGAGCTGTTTGTGTTTTGTTCTTTCAACACACAAATAGTGAGAATTTATATGATGTGCCTTAAAGGCCTGGCATTCTAACACCTCAGTGGAGCATCACAGTTTAAGATTAGTCTGTTAGGAAGAGCCTGAGCTGACTCCCTTCTCAGTTCTCTTGGCTCTTAGAGCATTTTATTTATATATCTGTTTCTGTATTTATCAAGGTTTATTATAAATTATTCACTTGAATGTGTATCTCCCTCTTTGAACTTCAAACTTCTATAAAGCACACACTATGTCTTATTTACCTCTGTCTAGTAAATGTCAAAGAAGTCAATCAGTGAAGGAATGGACTAAGGAAGGAGTCAAAGGGACACAGAATCTTCTTTATTTCTAAGATCATCTTATCTAAACACGGACATAAGAGGACATCCCACCTAGATTACAATGTAATCATTTATTATTAGTCTCTTAGCTTTATCTGATACATAGTTCCCTTTAGAGTATATTGAATTGAAGAGTAGTGAAATTTGACTGCCTCTTGAAAATAATACTTAAAGCAGCCTGTAAAGATTTAATTTACTTAATCTGTCATAGAAACTCCTGAAAACAATCACCAAAATAATTTTGCTTTGTTTTTTGTGATACTTGATTTCAGAGTCAGCCCACGAGTAGCAGAAAGAACAGTTGTCTTCGAATTAGACAAGACAGGACTGAAGACCTCTCTTACTCTGTACTATGTACATGACCCACGAACTGCTTCATTCCTCTGAATCTTTCTTCATCTGTAGTATGTAGGTAATTTTATTGCCTATCTTTCATAAATGTTGTGAGGGTTAAATTAGTTTGTTAAAAATACTTTAAGTATCTAAAAAAATAGATGATGCTATTATTGAGAACTTTCCATTCTTAAAGACTGGCCAGCAGTCTTATCTAGAGGTGACTCATTAAGATACAAACCCGTCATCAGATATACATGAAGATTTTGCTGTGGGAATGCTCTTCATAATAAAGAACAATAATCTCTTGTCTGGTGGTGTTTGTTGGTGACGGTCTGTTCAGCACTGCAACCAAGATTTAGCAATGAATTAGTAAATGACACAACTTTTTTTACTACAGCTCCCATGATCAGGGAAAACTACTAGCTATAATTGTAGTAATCCAGGATGAAAAAAGGGCTTGGGTGTGGAATGGTAAATGCTATCGTGTTGGTGGACCCACACTTGGACCCACACTTGGGAAGCACTGTGCTAGTGGGGATTTAAATATTTGACTTCCATGGTAGTTGTATTAGTTATTATGAGACTTAGTGGAACCTATTGCTGAGGGATACCTCTCCCAGAACAAGCCGGGAAAATCTCCAGGATGCCAGTGAGGGCACCGAGGAGAGTTTCCAGGGACTCAGGCCACTGCCACTCCCTCCCTTCCTGGAAAAGAATGCAAAGTCCAGCTTCCATCCCCAGATCCAGACCATATGCTCCATTAAGCATTGTAGGCACCTTGCCCAGTTGTTATTTTAATAAAGCTGGTTGTGCTCCTCAATTTCCCTTAGAGGGCCCACTGGGCAGGCCGGCACTAGCAGAACCTTGAGTTTCCCCTCTGGTTGACCCAGGAGCTGTTTGATGAAAGTTCTGCCCATAGTATTAGTGCTGGCTTAGGAAGCTTGGCTTTCTTGCCATTGTAATGGGTGTTGCAATTCCTGGTCACTGTGGGCCAGGCCAACAACAGCAGAGCCGAGTGATGTGGATTTGAGGGCGTTATAGGGAGATGACATTTCAGGAAAGAATAATTGATTTAGAGCTATAACTTTTAAAGGCAGGAGGCATGACAGGATTGCAGAAAGAAAGGAGTTATAGGCAATATTTGTCCCCAAGTCTATCTTCACACTTTGAATGCATCCCTATACAAATGTGCATTCTTCGTGCTTCATTGACTCAATTTCCAGTGTGTGTGAGTAGACTTTAAATAATTTATAAGTAAAAGAATTTTAATAACCTCTTATCAGGTCTTGGGTAGAACCTCAGGAGTTTGTTAGCCTTCTAATTTTCCAAGAGAAGGAACCTCTTTAGATTTTTTGAGCTGCTTGCTCTATGCCAAAGTGTTCTTTTCTCAAAATTTACTATTTATGGAGGTCACTGATTTATAAAATAATATAAACCCTTGAGTGCAGGTTCATCATTCCTCAAAGACATGACAACTTACCCTCCCCACCACCCAATATAATGTTCCTAATGTCCTCTGGGAAAAGGTTACCAGGAAGGTTTACATTTAGAAGATCAGGATAATCTTCAAATGCATCTAAGGAAACAAGGCCCCCTCCCCTCTGTTGCCTCACCCATGCGTCACTAGGAGAAACAGCAGTATCGGAAAAAAAAATTACTGCTGCCTGTGACCACTATACCCACAGAAAAGGAGTGGGAGAGAAAATACCCATGTGATGGACCAATCATTCCACCCCCTGCCTTGAGCTGCCTTTTCGAGGAGCCAACTTTCCCCCTTGGGTTCTTGGGAAATGCTTAATTTTAATTGACTCAGAGGAGTTCTACTTTGTATTTGAAAACCACACAGAAATGGGAAGTAAGTTAAAGAGTTCTACTGCTTCCCCCCCCCCCCCCCCCCCCCCACATTCACACACACATGCACACAAACAAACCCAAGGTACTCAACAGATTTAAAATAGAATCTTAGACTGTACCAGAGACTAAGTTTGGGATAGGCAGGCTCTGCAGAAGTTAGGTGATTCCTATCCACACAGAATGGAGTTGTGCTGCAAACTTTCCCTGTGAGCACCCCAGGGTGCTCCTCTAAATTGGATTTTTTTCCCTCCCTTTGTAAATGGTTTCCAAATAATTCAAAGTGGTCATGCTAGCTGAGGACAGAATATGTAGATTCGGAACTGCTATTTTTGTGAAGGAATAGGACACTCAACGTTTCTCTAGTTTTCAACAGTCTGCCTGTCACTGGGTTCCTTTTTTCATTTGCTGCCCTCCCCGTCTTTGTGTTTCACAGCCCGTGGAATCTTGGCTTTAGAGAAATAAATGGACCCAAGAGAGAGGTATATTTTAAGAAACAGAATGATGATCACTCACATTTTAAGTTAATAATAAAATGTGAATGTAATTGGCCAGGTTCAGCAGGGAGTGTGTGTAATCCACCCTCTGGCCAACATGAGTTTGGCACTTCTGTGGCCCAGGAGAGGCCACCCTCAGACAACCAAGGGAGACACACTGAGCACCCTGTAGGCAAGAGGAGATGAAGCACAGAGTAAGTTCTGTGAGCAGAGTGCACATGGGCTGTGAAGGTGGAAGCAGAACTGAAAAGTTGTTTGTAGAATTATGGAACCACAGAAGACATATCTGCCCTGCCTTCAACTCGATGCTTGTCTTGTATCCCTATTCTCTTTCACAAAATGATTTAAAAGTGTAGCTTTACCTCCTGTTTACTCCTGGATTTACTTTTTTCACCATTCTTTACATGCTTTATTATCTGTGACACGTTCTCTTGTTTTTGAATCTTCTTTCTCTAGTTGTTTTTCTTTTCTAAAGGAGGTTTGCCATTGTATTCCACAGGAGTCCTTCAATCGTCTCTTCTAATCTGTTCACTTCTTATCTCCTTCCCCTCAAGCTGCTCTAGTCACGATTACTTAGGACTACAACATTTTTCACAATAGCCAGCAGTTGGAAACCCTCTAAGTGCCCATTTGGCAGATGACTGTGTAAAGAAGATGTGGTGTCTGCCTAATGGAATGTCATTCACATACTTAAAAAGATGAAATCTTGCCGTTTGCAACAACTTGGTGGATCTAGATAGTAGTAATGCTAAGTAAGTGGTGGAGAAAGATAAACATAATTTTATGAATAATTGGGAAATAAAACTAAAGACAAAAAAGCCTAGAAGAACAAAATAGTGGTTACCAGAAAGGATGGGGGAAAGGAAATGAAATGGAGAAGGATGGAAGGTGGAATTTTGATGGTGAACAGAATGTATATACAGACATTGATTTAGAATGCTGTGCACCTGAAACCTACATTGTATTATAAGCCAATGTTACTTCAATAACTTGTTAAAAGATTACTGATAAATAAAAGCTTGTCATATTTTTTTTACATGCTTTACTACTGGCAGCGTACTCTCTTTTTAATCCTGCTCTGCTTGTTCCTTCTTTGTCTAAGAAGTCTTGCTGTTGTATTCTGCAGGAAGCCTTCCACAGTCTACTCTTCTTAATCTGCCTGCTGGCTCTAGGAATCCCAAGCATTTTTGTGGCTACATCATTCATGTGTCAATGATTCTTAAATCTATATTACCGCTCCAGTTTTCCTGAACTCCAGACTCCATACATCTTACTTTTTTCCTGAACATATTTTGGTGTAATATCCCAAAGCTAACTAAAACTCAACATGCCTAACCACCCAAGCTTGATTTCCCTCTTGCCTAATTTTTTTTTTTTTGTGGGGGGAGGTGGTGTTTGGGAAGGAGGGATAAATGGTATGAGAACCTAAGGCACTCAAGCAAGAAATTGTATTTAAAAAAAAACCCAGCTTCCTAATTAATCTCTCTACCTCCAATATTGTCCCCCTCTGGTCTCTTCTTTTAAAGAGTAATTCATATTATATCAGCCCTTGCTTGGAAGTTTCCAGTGACTTTCCATCACAAGTAGAATAAAGTCCTCATTTCTTACCTTGGCATGTAGAAACATATCTGATCTGGTCTCTGCTTTTGTCTTCCCCTCTCTCATCACTTTCTCCTTTATTCACTCTGCTCCAGGGACTTTGGCCTTCTATCCATTCCTCACCTGTTTCAAGGTCTTTTGTACTTTGGTTGCCGGGAATATTCCAACTCTAGGTCTTTGCACTACTCTGTATGGTCTACTGCATTATTTCTTCTGTGGTTGACTCATGTAATATTCACAGGTCCCTGCTTATCATCCTAGTGAATTCAATGTGCTCTCTTCTCACCCCGATCGCCACTTTGTATTATATGGTACATTGGATTTTCACTATCTGAAATTATCTTGTTTATGTTTTCATTGTTTGTCACTTTCTAGAATATAAGCTCTGTGGGAGCAGAGACTTTGTTTAATCGTTATATCCCTGTTACCTTGAAGAGTGCCTGGAATATAGTCAGGAAGAAAACATTTTTTTAATGAAAAAAAAAAAAAAAAAAAAGATGAGCAGTATCTTTGGGATCCTGGGTTCAGCCAGACTGCTTTGCAGTTCCCCAAACTGTAATACAATTGCACATTTTGCTTCCTTTGCCTATAATACACTCCTCTTTTCACCAGTTCCTACTTATCCTTCATTTTACTCTGTCCTCTCCTCCAGGAAGCTCTCTTTGATATTATGATTTTATGATTAACATCTCTCATAGACTCTATACTACCCTATACATAGCCTCATCATTGCACATACACAATTACTATAGAAATTTTTGTTACTGTATCTGTCTCTCTCATTAGGTAAGCTTCTGGCAGGGATGGTACTTTGTTTTTCCAGCCCAGTGGGGATTTATAAAAACATACTCAAAGAACCCTACTTAATTATATTGTTGAATTATTTGACAAAGCATAGACTCCTTTGGTAACGTAAACTCTGACGTTCTACTTGTCATCTTTTGACTTTGGGACATTGAGAGCTTTAAAACATAGGAGCACCCACAAACTTACTTATAGAAAAGGCTCAAAGTCCTACTGGAGTTTTCTCTGATAATAAAAACATTAAATATGAATCAATTATGTATTATATGCCATGCATCTCCGACAAGAACTGTTTTATTCACGGGTAGCTCTTCCAGGTACAGAAATTATCCTCATTTAATGTAAGTGGAAATTGAGACTCAGATGTCATTTGTGCAAGTTCATACAGCTAGTAAAACAAAGCTGGGATTTGAATCCAGGTCTCTGGTTACTAAAGTCAAGCACTTTATACTGCACCATGCTGCCCCCTGTGGGACAAGTCTACATTCAGAAATGTTTATTAGAAATAACTATTGTAAAGCTTATAAAACTGGAACTATTGTAATTTAGAGAATTAAAAAAAAAAAAAAAGATACTTGTAATGCCATCCATTTAACTAGAAAAATGGTACTTGTCTCAACAAGGTCCCA
Organism: Solenodon paradoxus; assembly: GCA_004363575.1. NCBI lineage: Eukaryota > Metazoa > Chordata > Mammalia > Eulipotyphla > Solenodontidae > Solenodon > Solenodon paradoxus. Next base: position 85,843 of record RJWH01003342.1, on the reverse strand, counting down.
GGCGAGGACACTGATTACCTTTGACCACTGTACTTTCTCTCTGCTATAAGCATGGAGATATTTTGTAGAAGTTTGTGTTAGCCCAGTCAGTTAGCCCAGTAGCATTTGCCATGTAAACTCAAACTCATTTCCCATGAGTGAACTGCAAGGCATTTCCCTCTGCTCTTCTAAGCTGTCTCCTACTTGTATCTGTGATGAGGCCAGCCAACTCATTAGGCTTCAGAGTAGGATTCTAGTCCAAAGCTTCTCTCTTCCCCACCTTCTGTTCTAGTACATTGGTGGTACGTTTGCCCTGAACTCTTACACAGGCTGGGATCAACTTCCTGCCCCTTTCTTGCAGGCCGCCTCCTCTCGATGCTGGCCTGTTTCCTTTTCTTCCTTACCTGGCTTCGGTCAGAGTCCCTCGTCGACCTGCCGATCACTTGGCACTGCCACATTCTCCATCCTGCATTTCTGGAAAGATGTCCCTGTTCTGTGTCCTCTGTATCTTGGAAACCTGGGCTAGAGCTGGACTGAATATTCCCCACCCTAACTGGAGTTGATTTCAAATTAATTACCCTAATAGCTGACCATCTGGTATTCCAATTCTGTTCCTTCTGGTGTTTTCTTTTTTAAGACTCTAATGCTGAACAGTATTTCCTTCTTCTTTCTGGGAGCAATGCCTTAAGCACAGAGACCCTCATCAGTGGAGAGGGACCCAAACAGCTGTGATGAAAATACAGAACTGCACATCTTACTGCTTACCACTCACTGCTTTTCTTCTGTGCATCTCTGGGGATGGAGAAGGTGAAGGAAGACAGTCTATGTGTGAGGACGTAGAGTTGATCTTTTTTAGGTTCTGCTCATCCGAGGGCTCTATCAGCTTAGTGATGGGTAAGCCAGAAGCTGGTTGCTTGTATCTGGCATACTGTAGAGCATCCATAATCCATCTCATTTCACGCCAAACTTCATCTATTTGCTTTGGAATACAGTGGTAAAAAATACTAAGTTATCCAACAGCCATTAAAAAGGAGTAAGTTACATGGGGAATTCAAGATGTTCATTTTCTACAGTATTAGGTGTGTGTTTTTTTTTTTTTTAAAGGAAAGATGCAGGCAGGAATGAAGGTGAGTAGACAGACAGACAGGAAGACAGAGGAGGAGGAAGCACTTTATTTTTATTTAGTTTTTCCCAGTGGCTGTTCTTCACAGCCCCAGGTCTTGAACCTAGGATCTTGGGATGTGTGTGGGACTGCTCCAAAGTGTACTAGACCACTAGGCCACCAGGGTGCGCCCTACGGTATTAGTTTTGAGCAAATATTTTCAACATAGATTTGCTAAACCTGAAAATACTTCATATTTAGAATCTCTTGATGTTGCACAATTTTACCTGAGAGGTTATGTTGTTTAGTACAAATAGTGGAAGACCTGGGTTCTGGCTGGTACCCACCACTCAGTAGCTGTGGAATAACCTCAGCAAGTCAGATGACTGCTTTGAGCCTTTGCTGCCTTGCTTGTAAAAAGTGATCATAGTGTTTTTCCTATACCTCACAAGATTGTTTTGATGATTGGGTGAAATAATGAATTTTAAAGTGCTTTGAAACACTGCAGGGTACATTTTTCACATATATTAGTTCTCAGCATATAATGAAATACTCCTCATTGTGGGGAAGGCATATGATAAAGTCTTAATTTCAGAAGACTTGAAGAAAGAAATATAATTTTAGTTCTTATATGTGAACTAAAAACCACCATTATTGAAGTATTTTACTAAGCAGCTATTTTGATATTTTAATAGGAAAAATAGCTTTATATATTAAATTGGTTACATTTTTACATATAAGGGTTTCTAAAGTACAAACAGCTTAAATTATTTCTAAGTAACTTAAAGATTCTTAATATTCAGAGGTAACCCATTTGAGATTGTTTCCATTTTGATTTCTGGTTTGCCAAAATTCTTTTAACACCTTTTTCATTATAAGTTTCAATAGTTGTTTCTGTGAAGCCTCTGAGTATAGAAGTGACTCGTATTTTTGTGTCTACCTCTGTAGGTGACTGGTGTTCTTGCAGTAATAGACACCAGCCATGAACTTTCAAGTTACTCTGAATATTGCCGAGGATTTTTTTGTTAGACAGAATTTCACGAGACCCTGAGAGGTGAGGTGTCCATGTGATAAGTCTTTGCAGCTAACTTCACTAGGTACCTTGCACAAGCCATTAATTTCGAACCCATTTTCTCAGCTGTGAAAAGGAGGTGGGACAGGTTGATGTCTAAGGTCTCTTCCAGGTCTGACGCTCTTAGGATTTGTTTTTGAAGAACATTTAGAAAGTTGGTGTCACTCAATTTCCATTGAGAAGGTGTTCACTGTATGAATAAAGCAAGACTAAGGACTCTGTAGATGTTTTAAAGGTGAAGGATGATCCACTGTTTTATTTTCAAAATTCCTTTTTAGGACCTTCATCTGTGCTTAAAGTCTACTCTTTGAGGAATATCCCTAAATCGGGGGCCCCCAACACACACAAGAGTCTGAAACCGTGACGGTTTGCCTTGTTCACCATGACAAGCAAGAGACACAACTAGAAAATGGCGCCACGTGGTTGACAGCCAACTCCCTTGCTTTCAGGTTCCATTCTGCGCTGTGGTGACTGGACTTGGCAGAATATTAGAGCTGGAGATGAAAGCATGAGATTGAGTTTTCAGCCTTTTTAGCTCGGGGATGTGAGCAGGAGGTTCCGTAGAGGGCAGGCCACAAGGGGCAGCTGACCACATGAAGGGAGAAACCTGGAGTCCAGGGCATAAAGCCAACGTGGGAATCCCAGGCGAGACTTCAGAACAGTCTTCTTCACGCGACTGTTACTCTCTTGAAAGCTGCTTCTAAAGCACCACACGACTGTGGGCCGGGCCGCTTTTACAGCTGGCTGCCAAGGTCAGGGACCAGGCCTTTACTCTCAGCTGTGCCACGAGTAGCCACTTCATAAGTGACTGCTCAGTAAATTAATGAACGACTCCCTGATTCTTTAGATCTCTATCCTCACAGTTATTTGAAGATTAACTAAGATAACATAGATGAGTGCACTTTATAGATGATACATTTTTATAAAGTTTTCAGAGGTTAATGAAGACAAGCATGATTATTACAGTGGACTGCATGTGACCTCCCGAAAGATGCAGTTACATTCTAATCCCCAGAACTTGTGAATATTATCTTCCATGATAAAAGAGTAAATATTACCTTATACGGAAAAAAGTGTGATTAAGTTAAGAATTTTGTGAGGAGAGAGTTTATTTTAGATTATGGCAGGGATCCTCATAAAGACATTCTTTTTTTTTCCTAAGAGAGGAAGGGAGAAGAGGAAGCACTTTTATTTATTTTTGACTCTTCTCTGGCCCCTGGTAGCAAACCTGGGTCCTTGGGCTTTACACAATCTATTCAACAGCTGCTTGCTTAAAGGCTGAGCCACCAGGGTGTGCCTTTAAACATTTTTTTTTTAAACTTTTTCTTTTTTAAGAGGAGGAAGAAACATAAGACGGAAGGAAGGGAGGAAGGGAGGAGAAGGAGGGAATGGAGGGAAGGAAGGGAAGGAAAGAAGCATCTTTATTTTAGTTCTTCACCCCAGCACATGTCATGAACCTGGGTCCTTGGGCTGTACATGGTTTGCATGCATGCCAGTGTCCCAGACACCTGAGTCACAAAGTGCACCCCATAAAGACATTCTTGTAAGAGTGAGGCCGAAGGAGATTTGGTCAACAGAACAGGAGGAGACCACAGAAGCAGTGATTGAAGTGTTGTGGCTGTAAGTCAAAGATGCCAACAGCCACGAAAAGTTAGAAGCAGAGGACAGTCTCCCCCAGAGACTCCAGAAGAAGGAGATGCTGCCAACACTTGGATGTCATATTTCTGACCTCCAGAATGACAAGACAATACACTTCTGTTGTTTCAAACCACCCAGTTTGCAGTCATTTGCAGCAGCTAATTATCATTATCATCACTAATAATCCACTTGTTCTCTTTGGATTAGGTTTTTTCAGCTTCATTGCTGACGATGGGTAGTGAGATTTAGTGTAGAAATTGAAAAAGCTATGTGTAGAAATATTGTTGATTTCGTAACTTTTCTCAGTGATGGAATAAGGGGTATTAATTGAGTAAAAATTAAAAGCAGAGGTCCAGGAGGCCCGTGGCCTGCGTTCAACGGACTTAGCTAAGTAGCTCTAAAAGAGGTACAATTTTCACTCATTTTACCTTATACTGTTGATCTAAAAATAACTGACAACATAATCCCCCTGATTTTAAGGTCCAAATTCAGCTTCTAAAGACTTGCTGACATGTTTTTAAAAAGAAAGACCATGAACTCCCAAGGTCTGTTGGTTAAAAGTTCTGCATCCATTTCTCTCACGGCCCTTAAAATTTTTTGGTTTTCATCCCATAAATTATACCCCTTTTTCTGTACTCAGGCAAGATAATATTTTTATTAAAATGTAAAGGTGATTGGTTTTCTCACAGCACAGTTACAAGGTGCTTGAGGGGATGATGGATTGGCTATATTTAATGAGCTGTGTTTCTATTACAGCTTAGGAGCATTTGAAGCATTACAGTATATAAATTATAGTCTAATTGCCCTTTAGGCTTTAGCAGCTCAGAATATGCCCAGCTCCACATCTCTGCGCTTGGACGTTTCTGCTGTGTGTGCTGTTATACAGCTTGTATGCCTTATCTGTGCTTTTCCACACCAGCCCTGGCCCAGCCCTCCCTTGCTGGCTGCACTGCTTGGCTTCCTTCCTCACTGTGTTCACGTAGACGCCTGTGCTCTTTACAGTGCTTGGTTTGTGTGGTGACTTCAGCACTGTCTCAGATCTGGAATCAGGCAGATGCTCTCACGCCTGGCGGTCGCCCTTGCTGGTTGTGGTGTGCGGTGGCTTGAGCCGTGAACACCAGTGGGTGAGTGGCTCCAGCTGGTTTTCATTCTGAGACAAGAGATGGAGAAACCCAACAGAGATAAGGGAAGAGATGGTGTCTGTTATCTCCAGCCTGTGAGTTCACCGTGCTGAGTGGAGCAAGCCAATCCCCAGGAGGCCATGGGTGCAGGAAGGTGGGCTCCTTTTACTCTGGCCAAAAAGTTATTTTTCAGATCCTTTGGGGATTGGCTTTTATCCAAGTCTCCGTGTACCTGACTGGCTGGAGGGAGAGTATGGAGAGGGTGCTCTCAAATTACCTGCTTTGGGAGATCCAGAGCAGACTAGAATTTTGAAGTTCCTGGCCTGGCTTGCCTTTATCCATCCCGCTTAATGGTGTGACCAAAGGGAAAGAGAAAAATGTGGTGGAATTCTGTGCGAAGTGGAAAAGAAGGAAGCCAGGGACTCCTGGAGGGGTTTGAGATTGTGCTAGACTCAGGAAGGTCGGCCTTCTCCTTGAATGAATGTATAGGATTCAGGAAGGCTTAAGTGGAATAAAGCAGAAACAGAATCAAAGGTATGAAGTACTTCTCTAAAACTATTGATGGGGGTTAAAGGAGTCATGAAATGAAGGAGCCCCCCCAGGCCCTCAGAGTCATCCAGGCCAGTCCTTTCATCTTCCATGTGAGGAAACTGAGGCCCCCGAAGAGCCCACAAATTGCCCCATACTCCAAGGCCTGTCACCAGAAGATTCAGAACTGAAAATGTGTGCTGCTTGACTTCTGGTCATGAATCTTCTCACTGGTCCTCACTGTCCTTTAGTGGGTCCAAAGAGTAAGTCAGACCTTCACGTTTCCCTCATGCTTCCTTCTTCCTTCTCCCACCCCTTCTCCCTGGCTGTGTTTCATTTTCACTAGAAATAAAATAAATGATGTACATGTTTTGAATTTTTTAATATTACATATTCAGGTCAAGAGATTCTGAAAGGTTTATTTAGTCTGAGAAGTCATCTAAGATATCTTGTTCATAATGGGAGGGAGAGGGGAGAAGCAAATAAATGAATATATAATTCATTGCATACTGAATTATGAGCAGACACTTTGTTGAGTGTTTCATATGCATTGTCTTCCTGAGTTAGTAACACTAAGAGGCAGCACTAGTGTTATCCCTGTTTTACAGATGATGAGGTTGGGATTTAGTTTTATTTGCCCCAAATTCATAGCATTTCCTCCTTAGGTTTTCATTACTTTTTGCCTGGATGGTCGTATAGCTTGCTATCTGATTTCCCTACTTTCTGTCTTCTCAAATCCAGGAATGATGCAAAAATTATTTAGTAAACATGACCAATGAGAATGAGCTCTGACAGGCCCCGGTGGAGTAGCCTCCAAGAGTCCAAGCCACAAGGCCCTGAGCTCGAGTCCTGGGTCCAGGAGAGGGAAACAACCTGTGTGAACAACTAGTTAAAAATAAAATAAAATACTGCTTTTTAAAGAAAAGAAAAAGAAAAGGACTTCTAAGTATAAACGGACAGTTTGGTCATATCACTGCCTAATGGGAAGAATGTCTGTTGGCGCTTCACCCACCCCCACCCAAACCCCCAGTCCCCGAATCTACTCTAAACATCTATGAGCACCTATAAATTACTTCCTCCAGAAGTTTGGCCAGATCCCTATTGCTTTCAGAATAAAGTGCAAATTCCTTACTATGACCTTTAATAAAGCCCACGTGATCTGATTTCATCGCTACTTTCATTCTTACCTAATTTCTCTCTACCAGCCTTCACTCAATTTGTACTCCAACCAATCTTAACTATTCAGAATTCTCTAAATACTATTTTTATACTCTTGGCCTTATCTATTCTTTTCCTTTGACTGCTTCTCCATCTGTTTTCTTCACTGTAGTCTAATTTATCCCTTTGAACCTGGCTCAGATATCAGTTACATCTTTCATGGCAATTTTTCTTATATTTACAAATGTAAGTAAATTTTTATTTCTTTGTATTAACACAGAGCTTTTTTTTGTACTTAGCTAACACATTTTATAAATAGTATTTACACATATTTCTTGTCTACCATAATGAATTTTAAATTCCTTAAGATCAGGGACTATGCTGAATTCAACTTTGTATCTCCCAATCAGTGCCCGATACCAGGTGTTTCATAAATATTTATCAAAAATTGAGCCGAATATATATATATATATATATATATATATATATATATATATATATATATCATAGTTCTATTTATCAGGAGGCTGTTGTTACTATACTCATTTTGTGAGTTGGTAACTGATCATAAAGATCATAAGATTTGCCCAAGGGATTTATAATCAAGTGCAGAAGAGATTCAGATTCTCTTAATGATTGGTACCTCTTTCACAAGATCCTGAGGTGTCAGCTTAAGGCTTTTCCAGACAAGACCATGGACAGGGAACGCATTTTCTAACCCAGCACACAGTAAAGTGTCAACTCTGCCAGAAATATGTCCGAAGTATGAGGAATATTAGGTCTGATGGGATTTATGTTATCATACACTGGCAAGTTGTTTTCTTCTCTTTTTCTCTGGGATATTGAGTGACACTTTTTCTTTGTGATGTAATTATCAGTGAGCTACTGGGTAAGAAGAATATTCTGATCACCACTTCTGACAGTGAATTTTTCTCTCCAATATGGTAAGCCACTACTGGCCGCCACAGTGGCTGATAGAACTCTTAGCCACTGATTTATCTGCAGCTTTTTATTAAGCCTTCATTTTAAAACATCTCCTGAGCTCCACATTTTAACCAATTCAACAGGCTACAGACACCCTGTGGTCTTTAAATCAGCCACGATGGCTGGTCTTTCTCATGATTAGCTCTCATCCTCTCCAACCTGGGCACCCCCCACCCCAACCTTTCCTTTTACCTCAGAAGAAACAAACTATTACCTGAACGGAATCTAAAACTTGCTGGTGTCTTTGTCTGGCAGCTGCAACCTCGCTGTCTGAGATTGCTTCCCTCAGGGACTGTTGGGTATTCAGAGAATCCAGCTCCACAACAGCAGAAAGGCGGCAATACAGACTAATAAATTTCTCCCTATAGCTGCAAAAATGAACTGGAAAATAGACAAGCAAAATAAAACATGTTAAGATCTGGTATCAAAATAGAGAAATTCATACCTCAGAGAAATCAAGTTGAATGAAAACATGATTTATTAATCCTATCAGTGGAAAATTTAAGCCATAAATAAATCATAAACGTGCTCTTAAGGGGCCAGTTGTCTGGTTTTAGTCAGACAGTATTCCCTTTTCAGGTTTACTAAATCCCGGTAAGGTAGGGGGAAGTGGGGTTGGCTCAAGCTGCAGTTTATATTCAGCCCTGAAGTTGGGGCTGAATATGTAACTGGGAAAATAAGTTTGTTTATCACTTTAAAGAAAAAAAAAAAAAAGCCAAATAGCAATTTGAATCCAAGTTTTGATTTCTATGTCTGATTTCTAGTCTGCATCTTGCTTGCTTCTTTCCAAGACCAGAAGCACCGTAAGATACTTAGGCTTCTCTGGATGCCTTTCGTCTAACTGGAAAGCTTCCCCAAGGAACTGTTCTGATGGGCTTTGATTCTCCATCTGCCTCTCTTCCTCTTAGCGCCTTTAGAAGGATGAGGGACCTGATAGTACAACAGACCATTTTTGTCTTCAGCCGACTTGGCCTTCCTCTCTTGAAATACAGTGGGTCGGAGAAAACAGGATGGAGTCCATCATGGAGAGGAGACAGAGGGAGGAGGAGACTTTGGAGGAAGGGTCTTCTCTCTTTAAATCAGGCCATACACTTATTTAATCAGTCAGTAAGCATTAAGTAACAGGCTACTGTGTTCCAGGTTTTGAGGAGAAAATTAATAGGAGAGGGTTCCCGCCCTCAAAGAAATCACAATCTAATATACTAGGGCAGACAGAGGGATGTGAGACTGAGCCTGGCGCAGGCAGCCTGAGGTGGTCAGATTTTCTATATTTCCCCGACTGGCTCTGACCACATTCTGAAACTTCAGGGTCCATTAAGATGAGGGAAACACCCCGATTCAGACTGGTGAAGTACCATTCTCTTCATGGGCGCTGTTGAATCTGGAGACACTGGGGGATCTGTAGGAAGCCTTCTGTGATTTGGAAACTCAACAAATCTGAGGAAACACTTTTTCTAGCATCTTTAGTGAGGACTTCTAGGAAGAACATCAAATTATTGCCCTTGGGTCGCTTTGCTGTTGATACATGAGACCCAGATCTGGCTCTTTCACAACACTAAACTGCACTACTTCAAAGCGGGGCATCTGGCCATCTCACATGTCAGTGCAGAAGCCCTACTTCTCTGTACCCCACGGTTCCCATTTTACCACTGCTTGCTGCCTTGTTTAATCTTTTCTTAGGCTGAATCTCAGACGAGTGTAGGAGCAACCTGCTCAGTTTGTGTTTACCCCTGTGTACCATTTCAAGGAGAAGTTTTTTGATTCTGTAGTCTCAGTTCTGGGTTGGTCTCTCCTTCCATTTCCTCTACCCTAGCACTTCCTTGTTTGACATACAGAAGAACTGATTTCATACAGCCTCTCAGTACATGACAAGCTACTGAATGCCTTCCAATGCTCTGCTTTTCATACTATTTCCCTCCCTAACGACCTTTACTGAGCTCCTTCCCAATTTTAGAATAAAATTCAAACATCTCATCATAAGGAAAGCTCCTTTTGCTCTAGGGTTTGAAAATATCTTCAGTCATATCTCGCATTACACTGTGCCTGCATGGACCCCGAGCTTTGTTCAAGCTGACCCTATTCCAAGTCCTTTTGTTCTGGCATGCTTTTAAATATACCCTTTCCTTGTCTTCAAGTGTCTTCTTTACAATACCTTCAGCTTCTTCTGAAACTCGAAGATTCCGTTTGAATATCTTCTTTCCAGTGAAATCTTCACAGGCATTTTCCTCCCTTTCAGATGGAACTAGTGTTTTTTTTATTTTTTCTGTTTGGAAGTCCTAGAACACCTGTTTCTAAATGTATCAGGACACTTACCCTACTTTATTCTCGTTAGCTATTTGCTTGACTACCTTAGTATATTATATTAGTGATTTCTTTGAGGGCAGGAACCCTGTCTCACTATTTCCTCAAAACCTGGAACACGGTAGTTTTTCAGTTAATGTTTATTCACTGACTAAAGTATATGGCCTGATTTAAAGAGAGAAGACCCTTCCTCCAAAGTCTCCTTCTCCCCTCTGTTCTCTCTCTTCTCACTGTACTCTTGATTTTCCTGTTTTGAAAGGTGTGTTTCAGGCCTATGATATTTACTGGCAGCTCTGTAGGGAAGAGTCACCATTACTTTGTAGCTCACTCTTGATCCTTGCAGCTTCCTGAAAGCATCTCTATGCCTTTCAAAGAGGGATTATACCCTGCTAGCGCTTGACAGGTGTTTTTTCTTGGCTGGAGAGTGGAGAGTGTGAAGTGTATCACAGCCTGCCTTTCCAAAGTTGTGAAAAAAAAAAAATGTTTTTTTCGCTTTTTTCTAATATATAACTAGGAAGATAGAGATGTCCTGAGGCATGTCTTTAAAGGAAACACTATCAGTGCCATTTGAGTGATAAAATGCCAGGGTGTGCACGATTTTCCCTTGTTGAGTCTCCTGGCAGTAGGAACCTGGGACCCATGGGTGGTCTCTCAGAGCCCATGCCACCCGTGCTACTCACCACAGCGAGCTGCGGGGACTCTCAACTGCAGCGCCACTCTCCGGCTCTCGTGGTTTCCATCCAGAGCCTTTAATGTGACTTTAACAAATGTTACTTTAACATAGTCTTTTTGTGGTTTAGCAATGATACATTTGGTATCATTTGCCATCACCAGGGAGGGAAGGATAGACTGGAAGCTTCCAATTTTTTTTCTAATGTGAATCACATGCATTTTACAGACAAGATGGTATAAGGCTACAATAATGCATTATCTGAACCACATGATTTGTTAGTAATTCACAAATGAAGACTAATTTTCTGTGATGTTTTCTCTCCCTCTCTTTTTTCTAGATGAGATAGTGACGGCTAACAAGCCGCCAGCACCAGCACTGGAAGTCGGGTTCAGAGTGCAGTGGAGTGCAAAATTGGCTGAGCTGTGAGAAAGATCTGGATTTGAATCACAGTTCTGCCACTCATTACCTGGGACATAGTGAGTGTACAGCTACTGGGAGCCTCCGTTTTCTCATCTCTGAGAGATAATAATGCCTCTGTGCCCAGCATTATCATACAGCCTATGTAGATACAAATCCATTTTTGTTCACACCCTACCTCACTCTCCTCACAGGAAGAATGAAGCACTTAGTAGTTAGAATATTAGAACAGGATTGAGATTAGAATATTCTTGCTAAAGATCTTTCTAACTCAATAAAGTCCTAGTCAGTCTGGGTCATATGGTCTAGTTTGGAAAGTAAGAAATCAACAAGATTACCTCCTGGGGTCAGTTTAGTTCCGTGAGTCTTTGCCATGGTGTCAGAAAAAACCTGAGCATAAGATGCCCCTCTAAAGATTCCTGGGGGTGAATGAGTTGACGTTGAAATTCAGGAATGGTACCCTAAATCATGAAAAATGGGCATTAGGAAGCAGAGTTGAGACTGTGCCATTTCTTGTAAGCCTGTGGCTTGGATTCCATTAGGCTCACTGCCTGGATATCCCACAGGCACCTCAAAGCTCATCATTTGTCAGATGGAACTCATCCTCTCTCCCCTCCCCCCAAACGGTTTCTCCCCTCAGAGATCCTGTCTTGGTAGATGGCAATGATGCCCAACTCAGTTCAGATGCCCTGTTCAGACTCTCTGGCTCTGCCATCTTGCTCTTCACCCACATTAAATCAATCACAAAGGCCGACTGATTGTGACTCCTAATTTTCTCTTGCCTCTGCTTTCTCTTCTTCACCACCGCTACAGCTTCCTTGTTTTGGGTTCCTCTTGTCCTCCTGGACCAGTCTCTTAACTGTCTTACCACCTCTAATTTCAGCCCTTTGCTGTCCTGCAATCCATTCTCACAGAGCTGCTAAAAACCAAATATGCCCTATTATATCTCTTCTTAGTATCTTTTAATGACTCTCCATTGCCTACAGGACAAAATCTAACCTCCTTAGGATGGCATAAGTAGTCCTTCATGATCCTGCCCTTTAAAATTTTTAGTTTCCTCCTCTGTCACTCTTCCTCAGATGCCTTCATCATGAATAGCAATGAGCTTCTAATTGGACTTCATCAAGCTGAGTTTTCCCAGGTCTCCAGGCTTTTGTGCTTGCTGCTGCTTCTGCTTTAAATTACTTCCCTTCTCTGCTCTGCTTTTTCTTTTTCTGAATCTGTATTTATCCTTCAAGGTTCAGCTCAGATATTATCTCTGTAAAGAATTATGTGTCTTCCTGTGAAATTCAAGTCCGCTTCTTACAGCAGGGCTCTCATGAAAGTGGGACTGTTGGTACAGATGACTGTATCTTCTGGAGTCTAACATGGTGGGAAGATGGTACTTTTTAATGCCTGTATGTCCAGCCCCAGTGCAGGATTTATACTGTGGGAGTTTAGTACATGTTGAATGAAAGATGCAACTGACACTGAAGTATGAAATATGTACCAGGCTTCATTTTTTTTAATTCCCCATTTTTTAAGACAATCTTTCTAGTCCACTTAGTGTAAATTATAGAGCCAAGGAAATCAATAAAAATAAGCTTTCCTTATCATAAGCTTGTTGACAATCGCGACTGCCCACAAGGTCAGGGCAAGGTGACCTCTTCATTGCAGGTTAGCCAAATCCTCAAGAGGCCACATCACTGAGCAGAGTTTCTGAGGGCTCATGATACTGTTTTGACTTTGGTCCGGGGACAGTATAAATAGTTACCTTTTTTAACCTTAGGACACATGCTTTATTACTACAGTGGAGTGCTATCCTGCTCCTACCAAAGAATGGGGGAGTGCCAGCCCTCAGGCTGTTTAAATGAGGGGTGGGTCTTTGGTGAAATTCTCTCTCTTTGTGTCAGATCAGTCCTGGTGTAACACTATTAGAGTTTTCTGTCTGACATTCTCTTTCTCTCCTACACCTGATCCTGTGAAGAAATGCACTGTGGGTTTGCCCCAGCCTAGTCTTTACTCCAGGAGACACAGGGCAGAGCTCCTTTATCATTTTGTCCTTGCTAGATCTATTTAGTGCTGGAATAGGCACAGATGCAGTTTTCCATGGCTGGTTAGCCAGTTATTTATGATTCACTCAGGCCACTGGCAGGAACATGGCTGGTTTGCCAAATCTCAAATCCTTTCATCGAGACAGGGAAGCCTTATACAAGTCAAAATGAAATATAGTGTATCCCTTTATTATAATTTACATATTCCCATAATTTCCACCTTTCCAAGTTTCATTAGAATTCATATGTTATTACAATGTTCTAAGTTCTGACTCAGAAATTAAACAATATTCTCTTTCTCAGAAATGCTTAGTATGTTTTTTGACCTTTTACTGTGGACCTATCGACAGAAGATAGAAGTCTCTTCTTACAGAAAAAAAAATTGCTTAGCATATTTCTTAGAGGAACTTAGGTTCACTATCGCAAGAATCACAAGTCCTATGCTGTCAAGTGCTTAGTGGGCTGACGTCCAATGGAGGAAGTAAATATGATAATCTGCCTCTTGGAAGACTCTGCCTTGGAAGACTCTTAGGGATAATAGAATTGTCATGATTCTTATGAAGACCCAGAAATATTAAAAAAAATTGTTGATGGTGGTGCTGAAGTATAATAAGCATTGTACCAGAGAGTGTATTAACTGTTACTGGCAGTATTTCCTCAAATTCCTTAGAAAAAAACTGATAGAGTTGTGTATGACAATAGAACCATGTTATCTTTTCTGGAAACTTAGATAGCTGTCATACCCCTATTACTCTCTGACATGTACAATATTAGTATTTGTTGATTTACTATTTCTCTTCTTTGCTAGAATGCAAGCTCTAAGAGGAGCTCATTTCTGATCCTCCAGTAATCATGGGATAATGGGATGCTGCCTGGCCCTTAGATTACTCAATAAATGTTTGTTGATGAATGAATGAATGGAGAAAGGCAACTGTAGAATAGAGACGAACAATAGCTGGACAAGGTGACTGCCCAAGAACAGAGCATGAACCTTCCAGAAAGCAGGGTGGCTAGGACACTTGTAGGGCTTGTTCCTCTAAGATCTTGGGCGCCAGTCACTATTATGATTGATCTGGTATCACTGATTATTCTCATTAACATTACTGAGGCCTGGGGAAAAGAATCTTAATGCATTTTTGCCTATAATCATAGAACAAAAATGCCCATTTCACACAGGATGGATTTCCAATGAGCTCCCAAATGAAGACTTTTTTTAATACTTATGATCTGAGTACATTCTACCCTGTTCAATAATAATTTATATTCTTATACTCATACCACCATTAGAAAAACCTCTTGAGGACAGAGTCTTCTTACTCAACTCTGAATCTCCACAGTATGTACCCAATATATACTTAATGATTTGAATTGAATTACCTTGACCAAACTATATTTCATAACAGCAAAGCAGTTACATCACAGAGTAATAATGTTCTTTGGATGGGGACTTAATACATAGTCACAGTCACATCCAAGCCTGAGAATGGCATGACCAATATTATTAATCATTTGCCACAGAGAAGATGCAGAAAAGTTAAGTGACTACCACTGCCAAAGAATAGGGGACCTAGGACTCTCAACTATCAGTCTGCAAGCCTGACTCCGGCTCCTCTTAATAACTCTCCCTCCTCTGGAAAATAACAATTGCTGTTCATCAGCTTTTGGGCATCTGAACTGCTTGGAACAAGGGAAATGGAGAGGCGTAAGCCATTTATCCTTGAGGGATAAATTCAGATTCACATGTCCAGGCTTCAAAATGAGACATCAGGCAGTTGCCTTGTCTGCTTCTAAATCTGGTGGCTGGGGAGCAATCCAAGGAGAGTCTGCCTCTACTGTCCCAGCTGGTCACTCATCCTCCCACAAGTCAGACAGCTCATTTGGATTGACAAACTTGCTAATTGCCTCTTGTTGGTCTGTCACAATATGAAGCAGGGGAAAGAGACAAAGCTTCCTTATTCACATTCTCCGTGGGCAGCAGGGGTCTCTGCAAAAACAGAGACCAAGACTATTCATATTTGAAAGTCAGGACAACATCTGACACCATCCAGAATCCCAGTTATAATCACGGTATTCCATCCTGGGAGAGCCTGTCAATTTCTCAAAGGGTCTGTCAGAAATTTTAGTCTATTTAATATTAGCAGCTTTTAAATAAATCAGCATGACAAAGTTAGATTTTTTTTTTTCTCCAAAGTGATAGACATTCTGTATTTTACTTTCACTGTTCTTTTTTTCCCAGTTGGAGGAGAGGGTGTGTGACCGAGCACAGTACTGTTCATGAAAACACCAGTTCTTGTATTTATGTTTTAAGAAAGCAAAGAGCAAGCAAGAACTGCAGCCTGATAACTGAACTTTCTGTTTAGAATTCCCTCCTTTCCATTGGGCCTTAGCTAGGTTTCAATAATTATTGCTCAGACACATAGTTTTGGATCTTTGCTTTCTCTCAGACTTGTACACAGTTCTAGGAAGGGCTGTTGCCAAAGCCATCATGTGATTTATTGACCCTCCACTGGGACAAGGGGGAACAGATATAACTTTGTGATTTTATTATAAGGAGGCTGGGTTAATATTTCTAGGTGAAACAAGCTACTATACCAAGTTCAAACATCTGAAGAGGGAGGTTAAGAAACCCTGAGTGTGGGGTGTAAGGATTATTCTGTCCTGGGGCTGTACAGACGTCGTCTGAGGCAGGGAGCAGGAGAAGAAAGGACACATTGTGACCCAATTCCAACACCTCCTGTGTGTAGAGGCGGAAGTTCCTTGCCTGCAGAGGGACACGCGCGGAGGAAAAATAGGAGAGTTACAAATGGCACTTACATAAACAACACCAAACTGGCATAAAACATCTAACAAAATTACACGACTTCAAGCTTGGAATTTTTATACAACATAAATATTAGGGTTCAGCCCATTTAATAATGCTATATAAAATCAAGATTTAAGGCAGTAATGTTCCATATAAACTCTGAAAACAACATTTATGCTTCTTATAAAAGCAGAACGTGATTGCATTCTGTGGGCTTTTCAAAATGCTGAATATAATTACATGAAGCAACAAAAATGGATTGAATTAAAAATCCACTAGTTTCAATTTAAGTTGGTTAAGGGGGAAAAATGTCGTTTCTGGCCAAGGACTGAGAAAATTTTACAAGGATAAAAAAAATGTTGTATGCACTCTTAGGCAGTCAGGCAGCCTTCTCCCAACGTGTATATGTGGCCCAGGAGTCACCAATGAAATACGAGCTGCTTCAAACCTGCTAAGCCCAAGAAACCCTTAATAGCATCTACTGTCACAAGTAGAGCTGCTATGTTTTTCCCTCCTCCTAAGTGCACGGCCACCCCTGCAATAATCCAGTTGCTCCCCTCGTGTCTTTATGGGATTTTGTGCAATTCAGTCTTCTTCAGTGTTGGCTGTTTGGGATGAGCCTTCTGTTACTGACTTAGATACTGTTGGAGCTGCAGCCCAGTGGAAGAATACTCTTAGAGTCTAATCTACCTCCCTGCTCCCTGGGTCAGAGGCCAATTCATGGTTGTCTCTCTGTTATTAAAAGAGAGCCAGTCACTCTTGTAATGGTCTTCCTGTTTACAGGCTAAACTTGGTTCATCGTGTGTGTGTGTGTGTGTGTGTGTGTGTGTGTGTGTGTGTATCGGCTGGGGGAAGATGATAAAATTAGGCCCCCCAAAATATACACTTTAACCTAATGCTACATCATGTTACCTTACTAGACAGAGCTTAATAAAATTTACTGTTCTCTTCTATGCCAACCGTTTTCTCGAAGTTGCTTATTAGTGTAGTAGATTAGATTTGCACATTTTGATTTAGATGAGACAATAATTTTGATAGTATATTCTCTGTGGAAAGAGAATGGTAGTATGGCATAAACTTGGCTATGGCTGTAGATTCTATTTCCACAGCTCATTTGTTCTTAGATTATTGTACATTGTTCTTAAAGAAATCATTTATGTACATTGCATATAAAATCATGTGCATCTAACGTTTGTTTATTCTGTGTCCTTCATAACTTGAAGTTTACACTGGCATCTTCCAAAGTGGATAGACAATGACTTTTCTTGCCGGGTCAGTCGATGGCACATGGGGTCTGGGGACCTTGGAAGAGGTCAACATGGGGAAACCAGAGAAAAATGACAGAGGTGCAGCCTGTGTCCACCTGCAGGCATCACATCCAAAGTGTATGCACAAAGCGCTCTTCAAGCAGTGAAAATAAGTTGTTTTTTACCTCTCATGCTTTATGCCACAATGCGGTTTCTATTAGCCATAACAAGAAGATAAAAGTGGTAGAGACTAGTACCTGGTGTAGAGGTATATTGATCTGTTTAAGGAGCGCTTTCACTGCCATCTGGAGCTCGTAGAAGAACAATTGCACAGGGCAGTCAGAAGTATGATCCACACTTTCCACAGCTTCGGAGCCAGAAAGCTTTTGGACCCATTCCCACTCCTCTCTGTATGTTGAGTCAAGTTAAAATTAGAAATATAACAAAAATTCAGAACACAACTCAGAACATTTGTAGTGTATATGTCTAGAACCTGGATAGCCAATTTTTGGTGGTTAAAATGATGCAATTAATGAAATCTGAACCTTTTACCACCAACGTGGAGTTTAAAATGAGTACTTTTCTAAGTTGAGTTCTTAGTTCACCTATCGAACCATATAGACCCTAGAACAGTCAGTCTGATTTATATGAATCAGGTTTTGAGATCAAAGCTTTGAAATATTTTGTAATAGTTCCCTCATTGTCTTCACTTTTCTTTTCCTGAAGATCCCCTGTAGGTCATAAGACCCTCAGGGGCGTCTGCTGGTTAATTCAGCAGTTGGGTAACCACAGGGATCTGGTCCAACTGGGGCAGCAAACCACGGGGCATATTTCGACTCTGGCCTGTTGTAATCGCCGGGGCTGTTTTGGTTTCTTTCCCCTTCCAAGAGCTTGAGGAGAATCGCAAACAGGAATACCAGACAATCCCAATAAAAGGGAGCAGGGGACACACATCACTGCTTCCATCCTCCTTTCAAACCAGTCATCTGTGTCTTTATTCTGCATGCTCTATAATCCTTCCTAATGAACTTTTCCAAATGTCATGCAGAAGGGAAGGGGAAAGAATGGCAGTGGGAGGAAAGCACATCTGGTTTGTCCCCCACAGGCTGCTCCTCAGAAGGAGCTTGCAAAGATCAAGGTAAATGCCTCTTGGGCAGCATTGTTTCCACAGGTATTTTAGCACAAGCCTCTACCAAACACATTCAGTTGGCCAGGTTCTCCTCCTGACAACTGCACAGAGCGGCAGTGTGCTGTTCAGAGACAGGCTAAGAGAGGGAAGGAAAGTTTTCCTCTCTGGACATGGAGAGAGAGGAGGTGCTAACATATGTTCTCACCCCTGTGGAAGACCCCTGAGGGCTCTCCCCAGTGGGTGATACCAGCTTGGGCTGCAGTCCTGTGGGTCAGAAAATAAAATTGATTATGGTATGAGCAGTTCATCAGGGAACATTCTTTGAACCTTCTTATCCCTTATAAAAGACATTTTCATTTCCATCTTCAGACAGGAAAAGACAATGGGAAAATATACCCTTTGTTCCAATAAGAGAAAAAAAGTCAAAATTAAATCCTTCTTCAATCTGGGCATACTGTTGGCTTTACAAATAATTAAAATCTTTAAACAACTACTTGGGGACTATTTATTTTCTCCCATCACTAATACTGAACTAAATAAGGGGTTTCTGACTAGCATAAGTATACACACATCCTAAAGGATCATATAGCTGGCAAAGTATTTGCAATCAAATTAGAAAATGAATTTCCAGTAGGAATACTGTGAAATATTGACCACTAATCAGTTTAGTCTATAGAGATAAGGGAGATGGACCTATTAGAGTGAAGGCTTCTGGAATCTTGTAAAAATGAAACCTGGATCCTTGAGCAGGGGAAAATATTGATATAACCAGTAAAAGATAGAATTGAAACCTTAGAACACAAATCTAAACAACAGATGAAAGTAACCATAGCTGAGTCAACACGCAAACAAGCCATATAACCTTCTGGGAAGACTGAAGAGATAAAGTTGATTGTAGAAATGACCACCAGATGGCAGACTTAAAGTCTAGGTGTAGTTGATAAGTGAAAGAAGGGAATAAGGTAGTTTAGTGAGTTCCTTGGAAATACCATCAGGATGATGATGATGATGATGAAGGTCATCTTCATCATCAACATCATCATCTCCTTCTTCATTGTCATCAAGTAGTATTTAATAAACAGTGTTAGGCATTATAGTTAATAAACTTGTCATTTTAGGGACTAAGTTTTAAATGGCCTCCTTTGGATTAGCAAATCCACAGATGTAACCAGAATGTGGGAATCTATTTCGTACTTTGAATGAAACCTGATAAAACTCTGGAGTGTTTGTATCTATTCATTTTATCTATTCTTTTTTGTGTTGAGCACAACTGAGCTCATGAACATAGACTTTCACAGGCCTATCAGGGATAGCTGTAAAACCGGGCCAGATTACAAGCCTGGAAAACTTTCCCAAAGCTAAGAGAGCAATTCACCATAATGCCAAATCATAGAGCAGTTTCCAGAAGCTCAGGCCCTGTTACTTCCCTAGAGAATCATAAAGAGTATAGAAAACATACAAAGTTCTCAGGCAGAAGGTTAGGGATGGGGAGAATGGGAGTGGGGGACTCCTTTAAGATTATACAATAATTGCTCAACCAGAACCCATTTCCACACGTGATTTAAAAAAAAGTAAGACTTTTTTTTTTGGGGGGGGGTCTGAAGAAATGATAATGGAAATAGCAATGTTGGAAGAAAAGGGCATTCCATCACTAATTTGTTGAGCACCAGTGATTGTACCATGAGTAGTAAAGGAAGGGAAGTGAAAGGGTAGTGCTCTCTCTAAATGGGATCATTCCTGCGACCAACCAGCACCACAAGTCCTCCTTATTCTGAAGTTAAAACGCAGTTCTCCCATATCCAGGGTACAGCCTGAGGTCCCTGAGGACATACTGCCACAGAAACTACCCTGGGAAGTAACACTTCAGTTTCCTTCTGGTACATCAAACTCATCACGGATGCTATCACTATCATTAATGATTATTATTATTTTTAATCACCAGGAAAATCCAAACTCCTGATAACTTACTTGGAAACGTTATAGTTTTCACGGATCTTCACATGGCAGAGAATGTTGGGCAACTTTTGGGTTACAAGCACTTTGATCTGATCCACAGAGCTACATAGCTTTAGGTAACCCAGATATAATCCAGGAGAGAGACGTTGATGACTCCTTTTGTGATAGGAGAGAATATCCTGTAGGTTGAAAACAAAACTAAGTAAAAATGCCTCGAAAGGAATCACAACATCTTTTTGTTTTTGAGGTGGGCCACGTCATGAATTAAAGTAGATATAGCTGAGAATTATGTAAGGAAATCTGGGGACATCTTTTGGGTACAGCAAGTCTGATCTTCAGGAAAATTTCCCTCCAGATCAGGCTTTCAGTCATCAATTTATTCTGCCTGCTTATTGTCCTCATATTTCAATGCCAGGGGAAGGTGTGTGGGTCGTGATTGGAATGGGCTGGTGGTAGGGAAGACAGGGTACTAAAGAAAATTAGAACTCATAATTTCTGTCTCTAGAGAGCTTATTGTTTAGCTGGGGGAAAACAAATTGGCAAGTGTAAAAGCTGAAAAAGCAGTATGGGAAGTCTCATTTCAGGATAATTAGTATCAGGAAAAGCATATTTTAAATAACACTATTTAAAATGGAATTAAAATTTTATAGGAAGTAGAAAACAGATTTAATAGAAATTAAACAGAATGAAAAGGAAACAAAATGCAGTATAGAACTGAAAGTATTAACTAGATTTACTTGTCTTTTATGTTACATTTAAGTTGTAATTATACTTATTTGTTAACTCATAATTGAGAGAATCAGGTATTGACTGAACTTTTTCAACTAAATTTATATCATAATTAAAATGATATTCCTCACATTTGACTTTCACCATGCGATCATGAGAGTACTTTTTGTTTTTTGTAAGAGTATTTGAGGGTTTCATATATTTTTTTCCTGGTGTTAGATTTTTATTTTGATATTCAAGCCACTTTTTAACATCAAAATCCTTGTTCACTTTATGTTCTTCAATTGTTAACTGGCCTCCCACTGCTAGATTCTCAATTGTCAGTAGCTCTGCATGGAATTCGATTAGGTCTCTACATCATTTTCATCAGTTTCACAAACTTCTGTATCTTTCACAACTTGGACATTTTCACCTTCCACTGGATTTGCACTGAATTTGCACTGAATTGTCACATCACAGTATTCTACCGGCAACTGAAACTAGAGGAAGTTGTGGGTGCATAGGAATTGCCAACTTACTTAAGCACTGAGGGATGGAACTATTTACGTTGTGACTTCTGCTTCCCTGTAGGATTGTAAAAACTCATATAATAAAAAGCGACAAAAAGACAGTCCCCCTCCCCTAATATTAGTAGCTAAGACTTTTAAAACATTTGGGTAGTACAGGGGTGAAACACAAAATGAAGAGTGATGAGTTAGGGAACTGATTCTAAAGGAAGGATTCCTATAGACCCGAGTTTAGCTTGATTTTCAAAGTTTTGGGTAAAAAAGAGGCAATCACTTCTATGACTAAAAGTAGGAAAGATGAAAAGGAAGAGAAAAACATGTAAACTTGTATAGAGAACTATATATGGAACAGAGATATGAGGCCTTCCTTGACCCTATACTCTGAAAGTCATCTCATTAGAGTTAATCTGCAACATCTAATATATGCTATTGCACTATCTCTATGCCCCATTCTTTAGCAAATATATTGAGTCACACACCAAGGGAGACTCTGTGGTTTCACATAAGCTACTATGATTCCTATTTTTGAAGAGGTCAAGAAACACAGATGGGTATACAAATGATCACACTGTGGTGAAATTTTTTCTGTAATAGAACAGTATAAGTATACAGAGGAAGGAATAATTAAATTACAGTTTTCATATATTGTTTTCTTGAATTAGACTTGAAATTAATGGCAGGGCTGTTTTTGTTTTTAATTTTTATTGCTTTGAGTCTTTAGTACTCAGTATACTTTCTGCATAAAGTAGGTATACACATGTAGAAATCAGGCCATGTCCCTAAAACAGAACATATGAGAATAGTGGAAGAGGAACAAAATAAAAATAGTCACAATTGGGAAGAATGCATAACTAGCATGTTCAAACAAGCAAAGACAACATAACTTTTAAGATATTTGGTAAGAAAAAGTAGGCCTGAAAAGATTTGATTTCATGATCAAAGAAAGAAGGAATTCTTCGTAATATCAGGAGATTGAGAAGGCTGAACTTCTTCATGTCCTGTATCTTGTTTGTTCAGAACAGATCACAGGTAAGTAGCTGACTGGAGTAAGTTCACGGAGGGTGAAATACTGAGAAACGAACAGTAATCAAAGAGAGAGAGATGGATAACAAGAAGGATAAAGGGAAGTATCAGATCAGAATCTGATGGTATCTACACTGGGGATACTTGCTCTACAAGCAGATGTGACTAAAACCCCACAGGTCATTATTTTTGAGAAGTAATGGAGAAGTGGACAATTTCCCTAGAGATTCAAAAAGGGCAAATATGCCTATCTTTGAAACAGGAAGAAGAGAAACACAGGATGACCCTAGCAATTAGAGACTGCCAACTTATTGATCTTTGGGAAAAATGAGGAAAGAATCATCAAGCAATCAATTTAAAGTCACTCGGGAAATTCTGAGGCACTAAATAGGAGTTAACATGGTTTTGTGATGAACAAATCATAGATGACTTTAATTTCGAACGACACAAGAACAGGATCCAGTGGCGAGGGAGAAATTGCCAGGGTAATGCTTCACTAGATAATCTGGGAGAAGTAGACCTTGACCACGGAACTTTACGAAGCTGACTACCTGAGCTGAGTGCTTGTGGATGATGGAGACGACATGGGAATAGTAGACATACTGTGACGGCCCAGTAGGGACTGGTCCTGAGGGTCAGTCTGGTCAGCTGATTTATTGACTTTCCAGACAAAGAAATAAAGAATGTATTAAATTTGTGTGTCCCAAATTTGGTGTGGTTTTGATTTTCTGGAAAATAGTGATAAAGCTCTGAATGACCCTATGCATTGGAAAGGTAAGCCTATCATAATTAGGGTTAAATTTAATAAGAATATATGCTTGTAAAGACTCAAACCCAAGAGTGCAAATATAGGATAGGTATGAGTATAAGAGAAAAACGCGGGGGTCAGAACTGACCATAGATAGAAGGTGAGGTAGGAACATACTGTGTTTATGTAAAAACCAATACCTGGGATGGAGTAATTCACTTAACTTTTTTTTTTTTTTTTTTAATAAAAGACTATTACTGAGCATCTACTGTCTATTTTCCTGTCTTTCCATAGTCACTTATCCTTCATTAGTCAAAATATTTTTGTAGCCTGAGAAATGCATATGAAAGAAAGAAGATGCCCCATTCACATAACCTGAGGTACTTTAAAAGGCTTCCTAAACCAAATCAAATGTTTGTGGGCTGCTGCACTGCCTGATCTCACTTCTACTCTACATCCACTTTAGGTCTTCTGTGTCTTTTATCTCCAGCCAAAATGCATTGCTTTTTCCTTCCCAGATATGCCTTAATCTTTTCAGATATTTTTTTGCTGATTCATGAATTAACTCAGTGTACCAACTTAATGAGAACTTAGTATGTATCATGTATTGTGTTAGGATATTAATAATAAACATGAATAAGATACCGTTTTTCTCTCCGTGGAACTCACATTTCGGTGCGTGAGAGAGACATGTAAAAAGTTTTTCTAATTCAGTGTTACAAAAGACCAAAGATGGTGGTGTAAGGTTCACTGTGAACCCAAGGGAAGGCAAAAACTACTTTTCCATTTTCTGCCTCTTTTTTTTTTTTTTAAGGAAAGCTGCAGGCAGGAGCGAAGGCAGGCATGCAGAGAGGGAGAGAGAGCCTTTTGTTTTATTTTTATTTAGTTGTTCACACTGTTTTATCCCCAGTCCTGAGACTGAACCCAGGGGTACGTGGCCTGCATCCTTTCGTGATGATTGTCCTATGTGCTGCTCCACCAGGGTGCACCCATTTTTTTCTTAAAAAAAAAAAAAAGCTCTGTTTTTAATTTTTTTCTATTAATTTCCTCCCTCCTTCATTCCCTTCTTTTCTTCCTTTTTCCCTTCCCCTCTCCCTCTTTCTTTTTTTCCCTCCACCTGGTGAACTTAACTTACCCTTCATGGCGCAGTCAACTGTCACCTCTTCTACAACGCCTTCCCTGATATTTCCAGGTAGAATTAATAGCTGCTTTGTCTGTGTTCCCATAGTAAGCTGTTTGTACTGCTATCAGGCCCTGGTTTAATTCTGCCTTGTATTACCTTGATTTGTTTACAAGTCTGTCTCCCTCCCTTGACTGGACTCCTTAAGAGCAGAGATCTTGACTTATTCATTTGTTTTTCCTATAGCACCTAGAAGAGTTCCTGGCACCTAGTTAGTGCTGCAAAAATGTTTATTAAATATGAAGTGAGAGGCCCAGAGCTAGCGGGGTCTGGGGCTGGGCCTCTGGGAGAGAAGCTGTGCTGGTGTGGTGGCAGGGAAGGGTATGTCTGAAGGCTCTTCACTGACGGGACAGACTGAGTCGTTAAGGAATGATGGACAGTTGCCTTCCCAGTAACGATCGGACTTTTGCTTTATTGGAGAGGAGATGGAAGCTGAATTGTCCAGGGATATTAGGCATCAAAAAATCGTGGCCAGTGGTCTTTTTAGACCTTGATTATATAGACAGCAAAGATTTAAAATTTCGTGGATTATTTTCTGACTTTAAAAAAAATAAGAGATTTCATCCCAAACTCTAGCTTTTTCAATTTATCTTCAAAATTGGTAAATATTTCAGAATTGGGACCACTTTCTTCCATTCTTAGCTGTTCTTTAGATGAGACAAGGCTTTTCCAGATTGCTATAGCATTTATTGCTTCTATTTAAAAAAATCAAGATATAATTTACAGATCATAAAATTCACCCTTTTTTAAGTATGAAATTCAGTGTTTTGCTTTGTTTTTTGGTATATTCACAATATTTTGCCACTGTCAGCACTATCTGATTCCAGACCATTTTTGTCACTCTGAATAGAGACCTCACCTTCTCTGGCTCTCCTGCTTTAGTCCCTCAGCCCCTGTCCCTGGAACCACGCATCTGCTTCAGTTTCAATCTACTGCAATTTCATACAAATGTGGCCTTTTGTTTCTGGCTTCTCTCACTTAGCATAACATTCTCAGTGTGGTAGCACAGACTGTAGTTCACTCACTGTAATGGCTAAATAAATTCCATTACATGGAGACACCACATTTTGTTTATCCATTTATCGCTGTTGGACACTGGTTTCCATTCTTTGACTATTATGAAAAAGTATGCGATGGACATGATGAACAAGGTTTTTGTGTGAACCCATTTGTTTTCATGTCCAGCCCAACAGGCTCATTTGTATTAGTCTTTCAGATATTTAATTTTTGATACCCATGTTAGTGGTTGCGTGAAGGCAGAAAGAGCGGGAGTATGATAGCAAAAAAGCAGAAAAAGAGTGGGGAGGTAGTAAGCACCGGGCATCTCAAGTGGAAAGTGGGGGCACTGGTCCCTGGCGGTGACGAGTAATGCTAAAGAGAAGAGAAGGAAAGGCGGGGTAAGAGGTTTTACTATGGTTTCTCTAGGGTTACTCTTTAAGGCTCCCAAGAAAAGGAGCACCGGGGACCATGAAGGCTAGGAGGCTAGGCTAGGAGTTGGGTCTACATTGATTCTATGCTGCTTTTGGCTGAATTATTGTTATTTTCCTGAACTCCAGCTTCATTCATGCACTAGACAAAATAAAATGACTGCCTGGAGCTCACCGAGTTTTTGTGAGGATCAGATGATATTAGAGATGTGAGAGTGTTGTTGACTTGAAAACATCGTAAAAATGTGAGAGATTAATCTTCAAAGAAAACTTCATGTAGCTTCCAGTTACTGAAGTGACCCCTGAAGATCATGGTCAGAGTATCTCAGCACCTGAGAGGGCATCTCAGTAGTTTGCTCAGAGGGACTCTTACTTGTCCACAGTAACTCTCTTTTCTCTCTGAGACAACTGTGGGAAGGATTTGTCTCTCTCTTCCAGGGACGTAAGCGTGGCCTGTTATGAAGACTGGGGACTTGAGATGGTCAGGAGTTTGGTTGCTTTAGACACTGGAGTTTCCCCTGGGCCCCAAGGAAGTTATGAGCCAAGATTTGGTTAAAGACTTTATCGGTTTTGAAAACCCCATTGTAGACCATATAGTTTTTATACAACTTTTCCTTAGTTCTTATGAAAACGTTAAAGAGGTGGTGAAGTTCCCCAAGGGTTGATTGAACTAGGACCGGGGGTCTCTTAGAGTGTAGGGATGAGGAGAAGATGGCCTGAGTGTTCCCTGGGGACAGCGTGGTGCTGCGGGTATTTTTCTGAGTGGAGACATAATAAAAATCACTAACATTTATTGAGCTCTCACTTTTTGTGACTTTTCTAATACTTTACATAGTTTAACTCATTTAATCTTCATCAGAACCCTATGAAATAGGGCTTTTGCAGAGGAGGAAATAAGACAGATGAGAAATTCAGAAACTCGCCCTCATCATGTAACTAGAGAAGGTGGAAGCAGGAATGACACTCAGTCAGCCTGATTCCAAAGCGGTGCCCCAGAATCAGAAATGATGCTGCAGAAGGAAACCCGGGCTTCCAATCAGAAGGCCTGCTGACCCTCACTCCACTGACCCTCAGGAAAAACAGTGGTTTGTAGCCTAGAATTGTGATATCACCCAGCCTGCACTGGGCAACTACCAAGGCCTGTCTTCACTTTCACGTTGAGTTGCTGGGGCCAACTCCTGACATAGCTAAACTTCAGGTCTATGACAGGTTACCAGCCTGAGTCACTTCATTCCCCACTTCCTCTCCTGTGTTAAGACCTGCATGAAGGGGGGAGAGAGGAGAAAGATGAGGGGGAGGAGAAGGGAGAGGGGGTGGGCAGGAATGACATCAAGCAGGAATGTGCCAGTCAGCGGGGGTAAATTTTCCACTTGGATCTGTGTGGAAACCTGATCTTGCCTCTATTTTTGGCCTCCTCTAACAACCTTTCGCCAGATTGGAATTTTTCTGCACCTGTAACACATTTTTAATGTACTAAGTCTAGAGAAACTAGGTATTGTATCCTGCTGGGGGCTGTGCTGTGTTTCTAGGAGTAGAAGTACTCCAGACCCTGCTTTATCCCTATAGGGGATTAGTGTATTAGTCACCCTGTAAAAGCTCAATTTATTATGATTTTTAAATGTTTCTTTTAGCACTTACTTATAAAAGGCAGAAGGGGAGCCACAAACGTGTCTGTGCCTCCACCTTCACACACACACACACACACACACACACACACACACACACACACACACACACACACACACACCAATTTCATATGAACTCAAATTCCCGAAAATCCAATCCAGAGGTATTGACTTTGCCCAGTTTGCTTCTCTTTGTTATGTTGGACATTGTCTTGGTTTGGGCTAGTGCAAGTAATGGAAAAGCAATATTATTGTTCTAGCAACCCCTCAGTAGGGAATGAAAGTAAGTCAGTGGGCTGGTGGCTTAACTCTTTAGGGTGATCTACCAGGAGGGTCTACTGGGGCCAAGACTTGGATGGACTGTGACTTGTTTATCTGGGACTGAGTCCTTTCTTTTGCATTACTGGGGCTTGGCTGTCTTGTGGATTATGCCATTGGTTACACAGAACTCAAGGCAGATGTTTCCGCTAGCTTTTCCACCTGATAGGAGAGTTCTACAGAACTCCTGCCCATCACTGTTTTTTAAAAAAAGAACAGGAAAAAGTTTGAAGTCCATGTTCACATAAGAATAAATGAGGCAGTGTGGTAGCATGCAGAGAATGCTGGACTCAGGAACAGAAGAGATGGGCTTGTTTCTGGTTTTGCCATCTGGGCTAGGAGCCTGAAGCTAAGCTGCCTCCATTTTTTTTTTTTTTTTTTTTTAATTTTTAAAGGAAAGGTGAAGCAGGAATGAAGGCAGGTAGGCAGACAGGCAGGAAGAGAGAGGATGAGAAAGCATCTTTATTTGATTTTTATTTTGTTGTTCATACTGGTTGTTTCCTCACTGGACCCAGGACTTGAACCCAGGGGCATGTGGCTTGCTCCTTTGGAGGTGATTGACCTAACTGCTGCTCCACCAGGGTGTGCCAAGCTACCTACATCTTGAAATTTGGTGGCCTACTTGGGTCTCAGGTGAGTCTTCATTGATTACTTAATCTCCCATCCCTCAGTAAAACCTCACCTCCTGCCCCAGAATGTGATGCAATACAGCAGGAAATTCTGTTTTTATGAGAAGATCTGAATTCAAGTTTCAGCTTCACAGTTTTCCAGTTGTGGGTCCAGGGAAAAATCTGAGTTTGATGGAGCCTGAATTTAAACTGTGGTGCCTTCATTAAGGAAAAGAATATAGGTGCACCTTGGTTGAGTAGCAGTTAATTCAGCTGCTTCCAGAGGAGTGCAGTCCACATACATGCCAAGGACCTGGGTTTGTGTCCTGGGTCTGGGGGAACAACCAATGTAAATAACGAAATAAAATACATCTTCCTCCTTTCTCTTCCTGCCTGCCTGCCTACTTCTCTTCATTCCTGCTTGCACATTTCCTTAAAAAAATAAAAACAAGCAAACAACACTTAACGATTAAGAACAAAAGAATACAAACTTATGAACATAAAATTGTTAGGATTCCTGCCATAGCCTTGGAAAGGACTTGTATAAGTGAAGACCCAAATGATGCTGAAGCTTCATTAGTTTCACTAAATCTGCCTCTCCGCGTGGCCACATGTCATTCAGTGTCTGTGAGCCTCAGTTATTTCATTCCTAAAATGAATTTAATCATGTCAGTCTGTCCCAAGGGAGTACTATAAGGAACAAGCAAGAGAAAACACATGAATTTTTTTGTCAAAGCGTTTTATATGTAAGTGTATATATATGTATACACACATATAAAGTATTATAAATAATACTAGATAATGAACACATTATTATTCTAGTCCATTCAGTTATTGGTTGAATATTTCGATTTTACTATCTGTGGTCCCATCCTCAAACATTTGTTTCCGTGTTTCTCATTGGTTAATTGATCAGGCCATTTTCATTATGCCTGATATTTGTGTAGCTTGATGAATTCCAGATCTGGAGAGATGCATAAACATAAGCTCCCGAATCTCCCCTGTATGTGGAATACAACCATGTATCTTGGGACCCTCTCCATGCCATCACTGCTTATGTGAATGACTCTTGGTGTATTTCACTTGATGTCTTTGGAACTTCCAACATATTAGGAAATTAAAAAAACTACATACCTGGATGGTGATCAGTAAAATGTCTAAGGCGGTTGGCTCCTCAGGTGTTGACAGAGACTTCCTCTGGCTCTGTAACTTTGAGATCTGCATCCATTTGCCATTAAAAAATGAATAGAGCATCTCCACTTCTCTGATGGTGACCAGGAGGAGGTTCCCATGCCGGTCTTTAATGGGCTCATAGTAAACTCTTCCCAAGTTGTGTGTTCCAAGTAAATTCTAGAAACAAATAGATTTCTGATATTTAGATGATATTATGCAAATAAAGCAAATCAATGGGAACAAAAAACACTGAATAATGATCTGATGCTTCTGAGGTTTTGTTTTTTTTTAATACAATCTTAAACCTAAAACGTCTGACATCATAGAAATATACTTAACAGGAAATCAAAGAAAATGTCTTTACTGTAAGCCTACAACAATTATCACAAGAGGCACAAAAATTGTTTTTGAAGCAAATTCAGTATCTGTAAATATCTTTCACACATAGGCACACCACGTATAAACCTCAGTTATCAACACTTGAAGGGAGTCCTAGATGTTTCAAAGAAAAATGCCTGATATTTCAGATATTCTACTTGTGGAGTTTTTAAGAGATCTACAGTAGGCTAGTATGACGTGGGGTTGTCTAAAATGAAGACGCGAATCGACAATGTAACACACTGTACGAGCCCTCAAATGACTACATGTTCCCTTCAGATACTTGAATGGGGAGACTGGCTGTGTCTGATATGTATTTCAGGGTCTCCGTTTATTTACACTTCCTTTAAAATTACTTGTAAACCAGGTCAACTGAGGTAGAGAATACTTTTGGAAAGACAGGAGGGGAAGGCTGTCATATTAAATGTGGAGGGGCCTAGGGGGATGTTTTAAAATGAATAGTTTCACAAATATGCAGGGTTTGAAAAATTTTAGTCTAGAGCACTGAATGTATAGTCTAAAATTCCCTTTTACTTTGAATATCTATGGTTTTTGAAAATTATAAATCATCTCAGAGCTTCTAGCTGTTATTTTTGTGAGCTGACATCAATGGTGATGAGATAACCTATTAGCAGGAGAATAAAAGTAGAACTGGAATTTGTAAAAGTGACAGGGATAGCCTAACAATGAATGAGCCACTGGTCTATAAACACACCTACAAAAATTGAGGGGGCCTGAAATCCTCCCTCACAGGTAAGGAAGTATCTAAATTCCTATTTTTCTTCGTAAGAATCATACACATACATAAAGAAATTTTATAACTATTGATTATAATCATAATATATAATAATGTACAATTATAATAATTATGATTA
Organism: Solenodon paradoxus; assembly: GCA_004363575.1. Lineage (NCBI taxonomy): Eukaryota > Metazoa > Chordata > Mammalia > Eulipotyphla > Solenodontidae > Solenodon > Solenodon paradoxus. Next base: position 55,112 of record RJWH01003342.1, on the reverse strand, counting down.
TTGAGTATAATTAAATTCATTTGGCAGGATTGTTATTTTTAAAAATGGCTTTATCGGTAAGATTATTCCTTTTCCATAATTGACTTCTAAATCATAGAGAAGAACTGGGGAGGACTTTCAGTACTACTGTCTCTTATTTTATTGCTTTTTTTTTTTTTTTAAATAAAAGGAGCTGTTGCAAAGCATTGCTGTCCAATAAGCAATGATATGCTGGTAAAATGGCAATTATAAAAAAGCCTGATTTATAGCATATGTCAATTGCTGTGGTGTAAACACTCCCACTATTACTGACTTCAAGCTACCCAGGGGTTGATAAGAGACGTTTAAAATTCCCGAGTATTTAGCAGGTGGATCTCCTGCCCGTACAAGCTGGCTTCCGGTATGCCACTTCTGCAAGCCCATGGTTATTCTGGAGTGGAGTTTCAGGACTGGCTGCTGTTCATTAACTCTTAGACTTCTGAAGAATTAGTTATCCTCTCTGGCCCTGAGTTTCATCTTGTAAAAAGAAGGGTTCTTATAGCCCAGATATCCCTTATGCTAACCTTTACAGCACAGAGCACTGGGGGATTAGATCAAGCAATGCCTGATAAAGTATTATGCAAATTCTCAAGCCTGATACAGTGTGGAGTATGGGTTCTCTTCATGCTCTAATCAGAATAGCATCCTGGCTTATGCTGACTTATGTTTAAGACTTAGTCTATGTTTCACCACTTCTCTCTGGAAGATTTTGCTATAACTAATCAGGCAGAAAGAGACAGGGAGATTGAAAAGGGAGAGGAGTAAAATGAGATATATCAGAGGTAATTCAAAAGATTTATGTATAAATGATGTCAATCAAGCTATTTAGAACACAATTTTACTTTCCTTAGAACACGATATTAGTAAAGAGAACTGAACAATTATGTATGGATTTCTCCACATTTATTTTTCTTCATCTTCTGAAAGCTTTTTCTGAACTATTTTCTTCCCCACCCCAGTTCACTTCTCCACCCGCCCCCTGTACAGGTGGCTTCGGTATTTCCAGGCATTTTCATTCTAAAGATCAAATAGTTTGGGCAATAGAGCCTACAAAAAGAGATGAAAGTGACTCCTGTTAATGACGCAGACAAACAGAAATTGAGAGGCTGGAATGCATAATCGTACTGTGGTCTTTGATGGGTGTTGTAAGGGTTAACTATTTACTGAGCACTACGAGACTGGCCACTGTGCAGAGCTGAAGACATATCTTGTTGGTAATGATGGCATGAGGCACATTTCTGTGATCACTTCTCCCTTTGGGTAGAGTTGTCCTCAAATGTGCCCTTGGGGGTACAGGGGTCGGACTGACAAAATAAATGTATTTATCCAACCAGTATTTACTGAGGGTCTGCCACACCCCAGACGTGAGGGGGCGTAGTAGTGACCAAGATAGAGACAGTCTCTAAATTTGGGAACTCACAGTCCAAGCAGTTCACTAAACTAGTAATGATGGCAGGATTAATGAACTAATGGGATTATAAGCACCATTCTGACTGAAGAATCGAAGAGATTCATTCACTGAATGAGGAGATCAGTGAAAGGTCCCCCTAGGAAATAGAAAAATTAACTAAGACCTGAAGGATATGTAGGAGTTAGAAGGCAAAGAAGTAGAAGAGAATCCTTAGCCGAGGAAACAGCATGTGAGTTAACAAAGGAGACTGAGAAAGACAGGCCAGGAAGTGGGAAGATAACTCTGAAACATGTGAAGTCATGGAAGCCAAAGGATGTGGCAACTTTAAAAAGGAGGAGGGCCCAATGTATGTCAACACTGCTGAGACATCAGTTGCAAAGAGAATTTAAAAGTATCCATCAAATTTAACGAAATAGAAGTCATTAATAGGGATGCATCCAGGTTTTACAGGGGCTTGAATTATACAATTTTGGAACTCTCTAAGACAAAGAATACAGAATTGCAAATGCAAAATTAGGTATAAAAGTGGATAATTAGAGTGAGAAAGGAACTCCCTCCAAATAGGAGTATTTAGAATCCAGTGCCCTCTTCCCCCTGAGACTTCTTTGGGCAGTTTACCAGAAGTGCTTCCTGACCACACCCCACTTCCCTTCTCACACTCACAGGGGCCATGCAGTGAATGTCCTGAAGCTCAAGCGTCACGAGTGTCATCTGTCTGTGATTACTGGTATCTGAAGAGCAGTTTTAAGAGGGGAGAGAGAGAGAAGGTGAGGTCGACCAAGGGATTTTTTAAATTTGGTGATGTGAAAACAGTCAATTCCAATTTATTTTATTAATGAAATTAATTTAATAGTGACGTTATCACCTGATCTTGGGATTGAGAGTATAAGGGAAGGAAAGAAATGCAGGAGACTAGAGAAGTTCTTTAGCAGTTGTACTGGAGTGTGGGAATGTGAATTTAGTAGAGAAAGAGAAGGAGACCGCTAGGTAACATTACATTGAGATTTAAAGTTATGAACTTAACATAAAACCAGTCATCCCCTTTTTTGGTGATTTTTTTCTATAGCAATGTACAACTATCCAGTATAGACATGTTAGATTCATCCAGTCTTGGGATTTTCTAAATATATAATATGGAAGGAGATGTTAATCAGAAATTTAGAGTATTTTCAAGGTTGACTATGATGGGCCAAGGAATCTAAGCATTATGAAAAATGGTAGGGTCAATATATTAGAAAATCCAAGGTCAAGAAAATCCAAGAGCTACTGTGGCAGGAGTAGTTGCGTGGGGGGAACACTGACCACTGTGGCCTCTCTAGGCCTCAGCATGTAACTGCACTTGCTGTGATAGCCTGATCCTTTTCATGTTACCGATCAAATAAATGAAAAGTGTCCTAGGAAGCCTCTAGCTGACGTACAATAAAGAGCCACATTTGAGACTCTAAGGTTGTTCAGTCTGTGATCTGAATGTGTTTGAACTACAGAACGGGCTAATGGGATAGTCACTAAGGGGCCTGGACCTCTTGGGAAAGAACTGTACTATAGGACCAAGTAGCCTCCTGGGACTTGACTTTATCCTAAAGAAATAGCAGTTGAGGTACAGCGGTTTGGTTCAACTCAAGCTGGTCAGTGATGAAAGGAAGTGGTACTTTAAATTCAGCACAATCATCATGGCTCATCTCCAAAATTTCTCCTTGAGTTGAAGGAGGAAAGTCTGCATTCAAGAATGAGCTGAAATGGAGAGCACTGTTTGCTAAAATCTCTGAAGACATGGAGGACAAAAGTCAGTAAACTACCTATACAATAGAGGCAGAGAAGGGCTAATACTTCATTATACTAGAAACATAATAATTATTGAAGGGATTTGAACTGTTACGATTGTGTAGGTCAAGAAATGAAGTTCCTGTCATTGCAGGTGGGAGCCATAGAAATTTTTTTTTTTTTATTATGATCCTGTTTTTATTCATTGGCTGGTATGGTCTGGCCAAATACAGCTTACATAGAATCCTGGTATGTGTACTCCTGAGCTTGATATAATTGACAGCTTGTAGGTAGATACCCATCACTGATAGAAACTCAGCAATTTCTTGAAGAACCTCAATTTCAGATAGCTAAGAATGACAAATTCAGGTAATACTAGAAAACAATGAATGGAAACCCCAGAAGAGTTTGTTAAGAATTCTTTGCTTCTCTTGCCGGGGACTGCCAAAAGCACATGTTCCCTACATGTGCAGGTGTGAAGTTTAAATGACCCAAGAAGCCTCCTATGCCTAGAGACCTAACAGAGGAAGGAGCCTACTCTTTTCCTTTCCAGGTGGAGTTGGTCACTGAACTGACCAAGTTTTTCTACAATGTCCTTGAGGGTCTGGGTTGAAATTGCTCCCTCACCTGTAGCTGGGCTGTTGCTGCGAGCATCTTCTGCCGAGTTTGCAGTACTGTGGATGAAGACATGGAGATAGGTACACTTTGTCTCAACCACCTTATATCCTCCCACATACAAGAGAGCTGCAAAAGAAGTCATGAGGGCATATCATCGTCCAGGCCAGTACATGATTTAGGTTGTGGCATCAAAGCAAAGCAGGGAGAAGGAAACCTGACCCCTGATGTTTGTTCTCCAGTCCATTTTCAGATACATGCGAAACAACTTTTTGATCTCTGTCCAATTGGAAAAAGATCTGAATGCTAATGAAACAGTCAGATCCACATTTTAGTCTTTGCCAAATGATCCCATAACTCAGAATAGTGGAGACACAATCTGACAGGATGAGAGCTTCTTTGCTTTGAAAATGTAGTGTAGACACTACTTGGGTTATTTTTTATGAAAAAGACCTTTGAGTTAATTTATGCTCACCCCAAGACTTGGATCACTGGAGACCCCTTGACTAAAGTTTCAGAGATTTATATGTAGCAACATTGGTGCAACTTGGAAAAACTGAAATACAAACTCAGTTACCTTTGTGAACCACAGAAAATCCTGTGTAATGGAACTGGTGTGAGAGTCATCTATTTCAACAATTGGTATTTGATCTTCATTGGTGACTAACATATTGTCTTTGTAATAAAATATAACAGCTATGTAGAGTCCCCTAAAAAGAAAAGAAAAAAATAGATGTCCTCAACTGTCTCCTCAAGTGAATCTGAATCACGGAAAAAAATATTTTTGGACATGACAAAAGATCATTTAAAATATACCTATGAGCATTGTCATGGTAAGTATGACAAGTTCAGTGGCTAGAACTCAGAGAAATTATTCTCTTGCCCAAATTCTCAAGAGAAAAGTGAACTTCAAGTATTTTAATAATGAAGAAGAAATATCTGCTAAGTTCCCACTCAGACCTAAGCCCAGCTGATTCCTGAGAGGTTCAGACTTGCTGAAAAAGCTATATATGACCCACCGTTTTAAGGTTTTCACAAACTTGTTTGAGGAATGAAATAGGTGTTTCAGGCTTCTGGACACTGACTGTTTGCGGCCGGTGGTTTGTAATTTTGAACTTCCTGGAACACAGAAAAAAAATACAGTGTCAATTCTGCTGGCAGAAGAGCACTCCCAGAGTCATCTTCCCTCCTTCCTGCCTTCCCGTCTGCTGAGTACTCAGTGTCACGTATCCTCCTTGTCAGGCAGGGCTTCTGCAGATTCATTCCTACAAGAAATCTGTTTCCTGAGATGCTAGCATGTAATCAATTAAAGAGAAGTTCCTCAAAAATGCTGGTTATGAGTAATATTTCTAACTCCAGGGGAGTCACCTAGGTGCTTTGCTCTTATTTTTCTGATAAGCTATCTGTTAGTATGTGGGATAAAATAAAATGAAATCAACCCTTTGCCCTCATACCACTTACTCCCAGTATCTTTTAATATTCACACACTCCTCAATTAATCTTTTTTTCAGTCTATACATTTTAAAAAAATAAAGGATCGACTTGAACTGTTAGTGGTGAACTTAATATAGTCTATATAGATGTTGATTTACAAGGATGCACACTTTAAACCTCCATGTTGTAATTATGCAATGTTCAATAAAATTTTTAAAAGTATTGAAGAGTGAAAAAGCTAATACAGGTACATTACAGAAAGCCTGGGGAATAGATACAAAGAACATTTCCTCTCCTCATACAGTATCCTGCCACTTTAAGCACACTGCTAGTATCTGGGGCAGTTTTTTCCCAGCGTAGATGCTGACTTGAAAAAGTAGTTGTAGGCACAGGTATGATGATCTTCCTTGTTAACCAGAAGAAAAAAGCGAGACTGAGAAATTAAAATGAATTGCCCCAAAGAAAAAAGCCAATATTTGGAAAAGCTGAGACAGTCATTCATGAACACATTATTTATTGGGACACTATTATGTGCAAGGCTCTGTGGTTACAGTGGTGAGCTAGATTCTTAAATAAGTCTTTACAAACAGTACTCTATAGTGTTGAACTGGATAATCACTGATTTTAATTCTCATCTTCTATGTAATGAAGAGAAGCTGAGGCTGTTGAGGTCATCACCAAACTCCTGACAGACATGTCACTGGAGTGGAGAACATGTTCATATCACTGCTGTTAGGCATGGAAATATAGGTGAACAGCCATGGCTGAGACCAGTGTGATTGTGCTTATGATCCTATAGAAGCAGCTGGGAAGGAGCTGACCTACATAAGCATTTATGCCAGCCTCAGGCTTGTGCTGGTAATAGTTATTACTGGAAAAACAAAGCAAAAGCGTTTTCTTCTGACTTTAACATGAATTTAGCTAGTCATGTCCTGCTTGAAAATGCTGCTGCTGCCTCACCCCCAGTGACAGACCAGGGAAAGTCAGCTACAGGCCAGGGAGAAGATCCTAACCCCAGAGAGCACAGGCAGAAGCACCCTGTGCTCTCAGTGCCAACAAGCAGGGAAAACACAGCAGCCACACCGGGGAGGTAAACCCAAAGAGAGAAAAATAAAGTCACAGTGCTAAATATAAGGCAGAGAATCTAGTCATACCAAAATCTAAATCCCCCCAAAACAAAACAAATGGCTCAAAAGAGAAGAAAACACCAGGAGTTCCCTAGAGTATAATTCTGTTGACACTAATTGGACACCCTAGCAGATAAAGAATTCAAAATAAAGATTATATTTTTATAATATAAATACAAGTTCAGTTATAAAAAAGCTGAATGAGATGCAGGAGACACAATCAACTACTCAAAGACTGATGGAAAGACTTTAGGAAAGAAGTGACAGAAGAATTACTTCACTAAGGAGATTGAAGCCATAATGAAAGCTGTAATTGAATTGCTAAACATATAAAAAACACAGAACAATATTCTTCAGATAACTATTATAAAGTGCGATAAAATAAAATGGAATCAATCCTTTACCCTCCTAACCCTTACTCTCTTTGCCTTTTAATATTCACACACTTCTCAATGCTAGCAAAGTTCTTCCTGTTAGTCTATACATTTCGTTAAGACTTTAAAAAAATAAAGCATAGAATTGAACTGTTAGTGGTGAACTTAATACAGTATATACAGATGTTGATTTACGACTCACATCTTAAACATATGAATGAAGTCAATGAACTGAAGATAAACATAGAAAGCTCCATAAACAGAGTCAGTGTTGCAGAGGAACAAATCTCAAAAACTGAAGACAAGAATAGAGTCGCAACTTCATGGAAGAAGAGAGAGAAGCATGACTGAGGAAAAACAAAGAAACCCTGTGAGAAATACCAGCTACCATGACAAGAATAAGCATAAAGATAATAGGTATCCTGGAAGGAGAAAGAGAAATGAGCAGAGAATATATTTAAGGGAGTAACAGAGAATTTCTCATATTTGTCATGAAAGTAATCATGAAAGTCCAAGGAGCCAACAGAATACCCAAATTCCTAAATGCAAAGAGAGTTACACCAAGACACGTTATAGTAAATAGCTAAAGCCAATAATAAAAACTACTATAGGCTGTTAGAGAAAAGAAAAACATGACCTACAAAGGTACTGTATACCTATCAGACTTCTCAACAAAAACCCTACAAGCCAAGAGATAGTCAAACAACATATTCAAATTACTAAAAGACAAAAGTGACCAGCCAACAATACTCTACACTGCAAAATTATCATTCGAATGTGATAGCAAAATGAAAGTCTTCAACAACACACAAAAGTTAATGGATTTTTCCATCACTAAATCTGCCTCATAAGAAATGTTGAAAGGGTTCTACTATAGGGACAATGAAAACAAAGATCAACCAAACACCAACAATAGGGATAAACAGTAAAATAGAACCAGAAACTAATACAAGTCTAATAGGAAAGAACAAAATAACACTAAAGAGGAAAATAAAACATGCAATCTGTATGAGCATATAACATGGTATCAGCTCATAAAAGACTATCATAGAGTGGTAAAGTTAGAGACAATTCACAGAGTAGCCACAAAACTCTCTCCTAAAGAGATATATAGCTAGGAAGAAGAAACAGGTAATCGACACAAAAATCCTTCAAAGGGAAAAAAAATGGGAAAGAAGCAACAGAGACAGAAAACTAAGGCTCAGATGACATCAATCAAATCCCACATAGCAATAATCACCCTATATATGACTGAACTCACGAGACAAAAGACACTGAATGGACTGATGGATCAAATAAAAAGACACTAATATTATGCCCAAAAGAAATTCACATCAGATCCAAAGACAAGGTGAAATACTATGAAAAAATATATCAAAGCAATGGGGATGAAAGGAAATCAGGAACTACAATACAATAATATTAGTAATTAGTAACAAATAAACTTCCACCTAAAAAGAGTAGTATGATGAAAGGATAGACACTACATTATGGCCAAAGGGGTAATCCATCAAGAAGATATCACTCATAAATATTATGCACCTAATACTAGATCCTCTAAGTATATAAAACAAATACTGACAGACTTAAAGGGAGACACTGACAGTAACACAATAGTAGTTGGGGACTTCAATATCCCGCTTACATCAACAGATCACCCAGGTAGAAAATCAATAAAGAAATAAAGGCCCTAAATGAAGCAATAGATCATATAGACCTAATGAACATATATAGAGCTTTCTATCCCAGCAAAAATGATTATACATTCTTCTTACGTACACATGGAACGTTCTCAAGGATAGAACACATACTGGGACATAGAACAAGATTCAGTAAATTTAGTAAGACTGAAATTATAGAAAATATTTTCTCTGACCTCAAGGGAGTGAAAAAAGAAATGTGCTAGAAAAACAAAACTAGAAGAACTACAAATATCTGAAGATTAAACAATATACTTCTAAATTTATAAATCCTGGATTATCAAGGAAATTGAAGGCATAATTTAAAATTATCCAGAAACAAGTGAAAATGAAGAGACAAGTTATCAGAATATGTGGGATGTGGCTATAGTACTTCTAAGAGAAAAATGTATAGCAATGCAAGTAAACATCAAAAACCAAGAGAAATCCCAGTTAAATATCTGGTCACATACTGAAACTATCCTTCGTCAAAAAAAACAAACAAACCCCAGAGGAATCACACTGTATGACTTCAATCTGTACTACAGAGAGATTGTCATCAAAACAGTCTGGTAATGGAACAAAAAGATACACAAATAATTCGAACAAAATCGAGAGCCCAGAAATAAAACCACACTTAGATGGTCAGTTATCTACCACAAAATAGCCAAGAGTATATGATAAAGAAAGGAAAGTCTATTCACAAATGGTGCTGGGGAAATTGGCCAGCTACCTGCAGAAATATGAAACTAAATTATTCATTAGTGCCATACAACATGGATCAAAGACCCGGAACCATGAAATACACAGAATAAAATGTAGGAAAAATGCTCGATGACAGCAACCTCGAAGATGACTTTGGGGAAGTGACATCTATGGCAAAAGAAACTGAAATAAAACTAAACAATTGGGACTACATCAAACTGAAAAATTCTGTACAATCAAAGAAATGACCACAAAAACAAAGAGGTAACTCACAGAATGGGAGAAGTTATTTGCACAACAAATATCAGATAAGAGTTTAATTTCCAAAATGTATAAAGAGCTTATATACCTCAACAACAAAAAAGCAAATGACCCACTCAACAAATGGGCAGAAAAGCTGAATGGACATCTTTAGAGCAGATACACAGATAGATGTCCTACAGACACAAGAAAAAATGCTCTACTTCACCATCAGAGAAATGCAAATAAAAGCCACAATGAGATATCACCTCATTCCAGTGAGAATAGCCTATATCAAAATGACTAGAAACATGTTTGAGATGATGTAGAGAAAAAGGAACTCTCCTTCACTGTTGGTAGAAATATAAAATAGTCCAACTTCTTCAGCAAACAGTTCAGATATTTCTCATAAAAAAAAAAAAAAAAAAAAAAAAAAAAAAAAAAGATGGGGCCACCACTTGATTCAGCAATCTAACTTCTAGGCATATACCCATGAAGTACAAAAACACTAATCAGGAAAAATACCCATCAAATGGATAAAGAAGTTGTGGTATGTGTACTCAGTGAAATTCTATGCAGCTATTAAAAAGATGAAATAGAATTGGAGGTGATAATTCTAAGAAAAGTAAGTCATAAAGAAAAAGAGAAGTACAGGAAGTTTTCACTTGCATGTGGAGTATAAAGAAACAAAACACTGTCCATGTGAGGGTGGGGAACAGGGGAGGGAACAAGGTCATGGTAAAGGGCGTTAGAGCTCTGGTCATGGGTGTGGTATGAAATACACAGACTGAGGGGCAAATTCAATATTCTAAAACGTATGTTGCAATGTAAATAATTAAGCAACTAAATAAAAACAAAGGAAATGATGCTGCTGGGACTTCAGGTTAAAGGCAGTAAATTGAACATCTTCAACATATATAACTTTCCCCCCAAAACCTCACTAACACTAGAGAAAAGAGAGTTTTTAAGGAGGGAAACTACATTAATCTATAAAAACAAAGAGATGGGAAAAGAGACAAAAACAAGTAATATTTTGTAGCTGGCAAGCAGATGGACAGATGGATTTAGCAGACTTGAGAAAGATGAATCCTAAGCCAGCAGTGGAGAAAGCTGAGAAGTAACCTGATTCACCTCATGGGCACCATATACTGATGGAAGTAGGGGGTGAAAGCAGAGCTGAAATCAGGGGACTTTGTTGAAGTCTGCAAACTTCTAGATCTTCTCCCCTACCTTCCACATCTGGAATAATATTCCTCCCCATCATAGAAAAAATAAGTAGCTTGTTCTCTGAAAAACTAAAAATAGAAGTCTCTGGAGTGGGAAACATGATATGCAGTTTAAAATACAGGTGGGGGGTGGTGGTAATATACTCAAAACAGGTAGACACAATGCAGATTTCCATACAGATGATTTCCTCATTGGGTCCTTAGAATAGTGGTACTTAAACTTACACCCTCCAGGTAGGACACTGGACAAAACTTCTTTAGGAGCCTCTGACCTGCCTAGTCTAGGAGGGTCAACATCTGAATAACAAAAGTTATGATAGGAGAGGACAGAGTAAAGGGAGAGAAGAAGTATTTAAAGAAATAATTTAAGAGAACTTCTCATAACGGAAGTGTATAAATTTCCATATTTAAAGGGCTTACCAAGTACCCAGTAAGACATGTACATTTAGACCCACACTTAGGACACATTCATGAAATTTTAGAATACTGCTTAAAAAGGATATTAAACAGCCTTCCAGAGGTTTTTACTTTTTATTTTTAAAGGTTTCATATGAAACCTCTGGAATCAGAATGGCATCAGACTTCTTAGCACTGGAAGCTAGAAGACAATGAACAACACTTTTGACTGAGCATTATATACTTATCCAAACACTTGAATAAATGTTAAACAGGGTAAGCACATCTTTAGACATCTGGTATACCAAAAAATTAGCTCCAAGGTATCTTTTCAGGAAGTTACAACTGGAAAGTCTCCACCGAGATGAGAGATGAAGCGAGAACAAGGAAGACACGGGATGAAAAGGAAATCCAATATTGGAGAGTGACAAGAGGAGTCTTGGATATGGCAGTGAAAGGAGATCTGAGGATGACAGCTGTGCACCAGACTGGGAGGTAGCCAGCGACCAGGCTAGACTAGAGCAGGCCAGAGGCTCCATGAGAGATTCTTTAAGAAGATGCAGTTGAAACAGTACTAATGTATTTGATTGTATTGAGAGAAAACTGATACAACTGGAGAGTAATTCAGAGATTAATTAGTAAAGCCTCATAGAAAAACAAGCAAACATAGAATAAAAGATGATTCATACTACAGGGAAAACAAAGTTTTCCAGGGAAGAAAAATAATCACAGAATTTACATGGTAAATATAATGTAAGCAATAACTATGGATCTTATTGAGAAATATATTAGGAGAACAGGTAGTTGTATGTGTATATAGACATATAGATGGAGGGGTGGGGATGGAGGGGTAGAAAAGAGAAATCCTCCTCCTTAGTGAGATAATATCTAAAATGAAAAAAGAAATCAATCATTAGCAATAGAAACACATTATTTAGAAGTGGAGAGAAAATATCAAAAGAATTGAACCTTTAGGGAACAGAAAATGGAGAAGGGAGGAAATTACCTTTAAAAAAAGCTCCTTTTAATTACTCGACTTATTTTAAGTCACCTAATCCTTAAACAATGGCTGGCAGGTATATATAATTCTTATCTGCATCTTAGGATGAGCCAAGTGAGGCCTACAGAGGGGAGGGAGCTTGCTGGAGATCACACACCTAGTAAAAATCCTTCCTAGATCCGAATGCAGGTGGTCAGATTTCAGAGTACAGTCACATGTAACTTAAACAAGAATGATGACTAAACAAATGAGACCAAAAACGGGGAAAATGAGGAAGGCCACTACCAGCTGGGGAAAGGGCCCAGGTACTTGTTAAATATCCCAGGTCTCCTCCATTCTGGGCACATGGTAGGACTACTCTTCTTGCAGTCCTTGCTGTTAGGTGGGGCCATGTGACAATGGCAATAATAACATTACAGAGGGACAGCCCTCAGCTGAGCAGCAGAAAACATATAGCATATGGGAGAAATAAATATTTTGGGGGGGTCATTTGATTACCGCAGTATGCTAAAACCCATCTGGATGGACACAGGGTCTAAACTCACTTTTATCCTAAGAACCACAGTGACTTCCATACGGTCTCTGCTTATTTCAAGGATCTGCAGCAATGGTTAGTTTTCTGGACTCTTCTGAAGGAAGTGGCTCTTCAGTTTTTAAGTGCTGGGAGCATAGGGAGTTAATTTTATTTATACTGGTATGTTTCACACCTGACAAATGATAGGCAGCATTTCAATTAACATTTGCTAGTTGCAAATTTGGATGATAATTAAAATTCACTCCTGTCAAGTACTGCTATAGTGAACTCAACTGATTTCTTTATAATTCATTACACATGTCAAGTGTTCACTGGGAACAATAAAGACTGGTCAATAGCCCCCGTGAATTTTACCCCAGTACTGAATATGTGGTCAGTTCTTTAGCTAAAATACAGAAATCGATTTGGGTTTTAGGGTCTCCCATGAAGGGTCTTAGTAGAAGAAGGGGTATTTTATTATTACTCCTGCATTTGAAATACAATACGTATTTATTGAGAACTCCAGACTCACTACCACGGAGTCAATAATTATATTTTTATTCAAGGACATACCAGTAAAGTGTTAAGCCCTATTGCCTCTCTCTTTTTCATAGTGAGTTATACTACTTATTTTTATTTAAGAATATTGTATGATAACATTAAAAAGGTTTAAGGTACACATCATAGTAAGTCAACATAATAATAATACCATAAGGTCTCTGTCTAGAAGGAAAACAAGCTAGTGTTTGCTACACTGAGCCAGGTGAGTTTAATACATTATCTAATTTGATCCTTATCATAATCCTGAAAGATAAATGCTATTATCCTGTTTATTCTAATGGACAGGCTATTGTTCAGAGAAAGTTAAATGCTTCTCCCAAGAACACATAGTAAGTGGTAGAACTGGGATTCGAAATAATTTTTTTATTTATAAAGGTTTATGTCCCATGTAAACCACATAGTATCTCAATGCAGTTGAATACTTTCAACAGCAATTTCATAGTTTTTTCCCTGCAATCCCTAATTATCCTTCGCTTATCCTTTTGGAGACCTGTTAAATTATCTTAAAATCATTCTTTTTTTGTGTGAAGTAATTTCTTTTATCTTGCCGTACTATATAGGTGAGCATTTTCCAAAGTTCGTGACTTGAAATATCAAATCTTTGAAAAATGTTTTACAATGACCAAATAAGTTTGAAAAAAGCTTAGCTAATGAAATAAAAAATGTCTCTTTATATTAGACTTTATGATCTTTCTCTCTCTCTCTCCCTCTCTTCCTTTCTCTCCTCTTTTTTAAATAGAAAGGTGCAGGTAGGAATGAAGGTGAGTAGGGAGGCAGGCAGGAAGACAGAGGAGGAAAAGCATTTTATTTAGTTGTTCATCTTAGTTGTTCTCCCTGGCCCTGAAAATCAAACCTGGGTCCTTGGGAGGGATGTCGACTATGTCCAGTGACCTTATCCACTAGGCCACCAGGGTGCACCAAGTCTTTCTTATTTTAATGTCTATTCCACATTTACAGGAGAGGGATGTATAATGCAACATTTTCCACACTTGATTGGAGACCCTATTTCAACTGAATATCTTACAGAACCACAGTTCTTTGGAACACACTTTGGGTACTGTTTAAGTGCCTAAAATATATGTCAATATAAAAATATTTCTCCTTTTTGGGGAAACTCTACCTTATGCCTTACTTAAAATATTTCCAGATATTGTGGGCATATTTATATTCCTATGGAATAAATGTATGTAGATGACAGAAGTTGAATAAAAATGCTAGAAATAATTGGGCTATTTAAGCCATTGTTTCTTGATGATTGGGTAATCCGGTAGTAATGGGGACAACATCTAAATCTTCAGATTATATTTAAAAAATGCCCCATTGTCAGGAGGAGTTTTAGCTCTCCATCCTCTGATAAAGACCAAATGCAAAGGACTTATGAATTGTAAAGTATTATCTATCAAATTACTTTTTTGCCTTTGCTTGCCAGACAAGAAACAATGGGCAGGGGAAGGACTGGGAGGCCGAAGAGGAGAAAGGAGCCCAGATAATGCCTGACTTGCTTTACTGGGCCCTGGAGAGCTGAGAACAGAGCATCCTCTGGTTAGTTTGGAGTGTTACAGTCCTGGTCTGGTTAGTCTTCCTAGAAATCTGAGAAAGATACTGCATTTGAGTTTCCTGATCAAGCTTCTTCCACACATATTTCCATTACCCTACGAACCCTCATTAGAAGAACATTGTTTTTATGCAAACATTTGTCCTCGTTTCTAGCTATATTCAACATTGCTGAAGGGCTTTGCTGTTTGCTAGCACAGTTTCTTTCCCCCTAGCAAAAACTCACACAGCATCTCTTAGTTTCAACCATGGATTTCTTACCTAACTGGCCCAGCAGGGCCTTGAATCAAGAGAGCAAAATGCCATTGGGGATGTGATGGGTAAAGGAGCATGGAAAATGAAAACTTTATGGAGGCTTTAATTCTCCAAATAAAACTAAGTGCCTGTTCCACGAAACATTACACAGAACAGAAACCTGACTCTGTCCCATGTGAACTGCCCAAGTGGAAGAGAAGCTTTGAAAAGCTTCTCAGAGACTTTCTGGGTGTAGTTGGCTAGGTCCAGAGCAGGTATACTCTACTTTCTCTGAGTAGCAGCACACAGAAGATGAAAATTCAGAGCAAAATTAAAGTCCAGTCCTGGTCCTGATGTTAAGGGTGGAAAAACAACAAACAAAATCAAAATGAGGTATGGCAGGGAGACTGGATTTGCCCAAAATCTAGTTTGGAATCTTGATCCTTTGTATTCCTTGCGTTGTGGCCTTGGTTAAGTCACTTAGCTTCAGTGGTGCTTGCCAAAATGAGGATGAAAAGGAGATACTGGCTGTGAAATTGTATATAAACTTTACTATAAATATACAGGAGGGTTTGTTGTTCTTGTTGGTATTACAATTGGTTACATTTCCTCCGGGCTGCTCAGGGAATTCTTGGAAATGAAGGGATGAACATCTCAAAGACTCAGCACACGGGGAAGGGACAGTTCAAAGGGAAGGGAAATATAGCAGCGGCTTTTTTTCTTGTGTTTGTTTTCAGACTGTTCATAAGGAGAGGGGATGAGAGAGAAGAAAGGGAGGGAGGGAGGGAAGTCTTTTCTTAAGGGTTAAAGCAAGATAGTGCTGTAAAGTGATTCCAGATGTACAAATATTAATATCTCTCTTTCCCTGATGAATGAGAAGGTATGACCCAGTTAGGAAACTGCTAAAATTACCGGCGCCACAGAGACCTCAGTTGATGGCCCAGAGCAGATTTTTATCCTTACCCCGGCAACTGTAATGCTGATGAAGGGCTCGGACCTGTGGCAGCAGTCCTTCCAAGACTTCATTCTGTCCCTTGTGTCTGGGCTCTCTGTCGTCATAGCCTTTCCAGTCTATTGAACAAAAGAAACAAACAGTGAAATTTGAAAGCCGGGAGGCCTCTTCCCTGCCCTGCCTCGGGAGCGGAATTCTGTTCAGACTCCCCACAGACTGTGGAGAAGCACCCCACACTTGCACAGTTAGCAGGCGATGCCACAGGCTTGGAAGCTGTCATTGTTCGGGCACTGTGCAAAATAGTAATTGTGGTTGGTTTCTTGTGTTGGGCAGTTTGAGGGCCAGAGAAAATGGTAATTGAAAGTCAAAAGAAATTAGGGAGTTTGGACGTCCAATTCACCCTCCCCCGCCTTCTTAGCCTTCTTTTCAGCGTCCCATGTCCTAATCAGCTCCCCTGTCACCTCTCCAGTCAGCACCCCAAGTCTCCACTGGATTTTCACAGTAGGAAAGAAAGGGGGTGGGAATGTGCAGACTAGATGAAATCCACAGCCCCAATGCTTTTATTGTAGGTTTCACACTTTTGGCCAATTTGACATTTCTTTCCAAGGAAAGAGCCCATGTCAGATGCCAAGAAATGGAAATCTACATTTTGCTCTAATGAATGTCTGCTTTGGTTAGCTGGCACAGCAACCCCCACACATATTCTGAGCCACCAACCACCCTGTCTGCTCAGTCTCTAAATATACAGTATTAGCTTACATGGCAAATTTAAATTGCAATATCCACTGAAATCTCCCCCCTCTTCTATTTTCATTCCATTTGCTATAATGATATCAACAGTAATAACCCGTATGGGACTAATGTCAAGATTGTAATTCTGCTGTCTCCAGCTCGTGATTTCTTTTCAGTAGGTCAGTGGTTTCCAGTGCATCCCTTCTTTCTTCTGTTTTCTTTTCCCCAATTTACTTTCTGAACCTTTCAAAAGCAACAACTTAAGGAGCTTCTTGGTTGAATTTCTTTCTTTAAAAATGCAAGTCATTTTTTTCCTCAGAAAAGTCAGTTCACAAGTCTATCTGAGGCTAATTCCTGGCCTTCATATTAATTTTAAACTGTGGAGTCTCCCTTGTTCAGAGAAACTTCTGCAGACACCATGACCATTGAAGTCAAGTGAGAGCATTCCACACTGATCCATCCCAGACTGAATGGAGGAGCAGAGTTAGAAGGAATAGAGGTTTGAAAGTCAGATAAGTCTGAGTGTGGATGTTGGTTCTTTTGATTCCTAGCTTCGTGTCTGTACATCAAGCTATTCACACCGGCAGGGACTCATCAGGATTAAATGAGAGGTGTATTAGGTGTCTAGCACAATGGACTCATGTCAGGCATTATATAAATCCCTTAAAAACAAGGGCATTCATTGATGGAGAATTAACTCCCCGAGTAATGAGTATGGAAACATCAGTAGTTATCCAATCAGATGTTTCCCTATGAAGGAAGCCTCAGAGATTTGCTCCTTCTTCCTTCCCACCCTCCCCAGTTACCCTTCTCCATTTTACCTCTTAAAGACTGAGGATGAACCAGAGATAACCAATCCAGTTCCATATTACTCAGCTTATTATTGACATAACCAGGACTGGACTGTGGTGGCATGACATTCCATCTAGTGCTCATTTCATTATCCCATGGACTTTTTTTTTTTTTTTTTATTTTCTCTTGGGAAGGACGGTCAGAGTTTGTTTGGATTTTGTGTGGTGTGGCCTAGCTGTGGCCAATTCTGGAGACAGGGAATTGGCATAGGTGCCTTCTGTAGACTGTTTCTTATGGGCAGGCACCATGACTTAATTTCTCTTTGTCTCATTTTCTTCTCTGTGAAGCGAGTTTTTGGATCTCTCTTTGAGGTAATTTGAGGTTTGAAAGAGATAATGTAAGTAAAGCACCATTCGGGCACCTAGGAGACATTAACTGTTGGTGAGCACTTCCGACGAGAAGCCTGAGGATGCTCAGGGAGGATGGGCTAGGAAAGAGATTTCATTGGGAAATTTGGAAATGCTCAAGGAAACAAACTCCAAGTGGCCCTTACAATTTCTGCAATGTCCCTGGTATCTGGGCACAGGGAGAATAAATGTTTTCACAGTCTTCCAAACATTATCCTGAATTTATTCCCTTAGTTGGACGAACGCACATGAAGTGTGTGTGAGAGGGCAAGCACTGATGTTTTCTGGAGGAAGACTCCTGGGTGACTGAATTGCCACGAGGCCCTGAGCAGGCGAGTGAGTGTTAATGTGGCCATCAGGGCAAACAGGGATGAAATGGGCCTGGCTCTCTTAACCGAGCCCTGTTATATCAGAGGCGAGCTCCCACTGATGACTTTATGATACATTAGAAAATTGCTAACGTTAAATTGCAGCCCAAGTGAGCACTGGACATGATGCCAAGGTTTTTGGAAAGAATGAGTTTTTCTTATAGATGTTTGGAAGGTTCTGACGACTACATAAAATAGGAGACTTTAGGGATGAGGGAGAAAATTGAAAATATATTAAGAAATCAGGAACCTGACAGGAATAAACTTAGTGTGGTAGGAAAAGAGCAGATCGTGCCACATAATGCAGCTCACTGTTCTGGTAATGAGACACTTCAGCTGCAGCACGAGGCAGAGCTTACATTCGCTGGCGATATCAGGGCTTTCCTGTCGGGACGCAGACAAGCCTGTCTGGGTCCTTTTCTCTTATTATGTACCATACCGTATAACAGAAGTCTATAAAAACACATTAAGGCCTTTTGTAAAAATGAAAAAAAAAGTTTTATAGCTTACTGGAACATATTACCAAATTTCCAATTACTCTATCATGTTAGAATACATTGTCCTCTAGTAAATATCTGAATACTGATATGTGTTACATCACAATGTCTGTTTATAAATAGAACCAGAGTGTTTTTATATTGTGCTTTTTAAGTGATATGGCATGTTTTGCAGCAACTATAATGACACGTTAGAAGTTTTGTTTCTTTGCCAGAAACCCCTCACTAATCAACTGCCACTTGAGAAAGCGCTGCCACTTGCTACCTTAATTACCAAGTAATAAGTGACTCTTCCCAGTCCTAGACAACTGTTCTTGTCATTCTGGGGAGAGCTCTTCAAATAGGCTGTGAGAGAGAGTGTCTGAATGGAATTTGGAATGTAAAGAAATGGAACATCTGACATTTATAAGTAAATGTATCCATAGGCAGATGGGATTTGCTTGGGGTATGCCTTTAGAGTGAGTTTCTCCCTGTCCCACTTTGAGGTCAACTGAGATTAGCATTTTTCTGCTTTCCTGTCCCTTCCATCCCTTCACCTCTACTGCTCTCCCCACCTCCCTTCAGGACGAGATTATTTCTGTTAGCATCTTAATTTGCAATATTCCCAGTTTGTGTTTCTGATAAGTCCTGAATAAGAGAGATGTCCAAATAAGATGGAATCATTAAATCATCAAGTGTCAGCGACCCCAGGAGACTTCGAGATTGCTAGCGTGGGTAGCCCAAGGCGTTGTATGACCTGGTTAGCTCTCTGGATCCAGCAGAGGCAGTGGTCTGTGTGACAGTGGGGTACACGTTACCACAGCAGGGTCTGACCATTTAGCTTACACCCTGGCTGAGTTATATACAGCACTGTTACCCTGAGCAAGGCAACTTTTTCTCCAAATCCCAATTTCCTTACTAAACAGCAGAAGAGGAGCGCACAGTAGTTAAAAACAAAGGTTATGGGGTTTGGACCTGACTTCAGTGTTTGTTAATTTTGTGCTGTTGAGCTTTGTTTATATCTGTGCCTCTCTGTTAATAATTCCCTCATCAGCAAAATGGGTCTAATAATAAAAACTACCTCAATAGGTTTATTATGAAGATTAAGTGAATTCATGTAAAGTTCTTAGATGGATACACAGCATATCATGAGTCTTATAAATGTTATTTATGATGTTAATAGTGATGCAGAGGATAATGATGATGCTGCATATCCACAAGATAGAACAGTAATAGATTGAAACGAACATTAAGTGAGATACTGAATGTGAAAGCCCTGATATTCCATTGTTGCCTGGGTAAGGGGCTGCTATAAAACTTGAAGAATACATAAATAAATTTAAAAAGTATACTAAAGAGCTCATCCCCTAACCTAAATAGCCACTGTTAAATTTTGATAGTTCGATGCAGGCATATTTAAGAAATTATAATCAAACTGACAGTTTAAGTGTTATGTGAAAAAATTTGCACTTCATATAAAAATTATACTTTAAAAGTTTTTTCCCTTACAGTGAATGCTTTTTTATACCACATTTAGTGGTTGTATTGGGTTCTACAGTATGTCTATACAGATATCAAACTTTACTTAACCACTAAATTAATATAGGATATTTGTTCTCCCTATCCCCTGTGATTTCATATGTAAATATATTATGGCAGTGCACATGTTGTATGCAATTGTCTGCTCTGTTTTCCTGGATTGCTAGATGTATAATTACGGGGTAAAAAGAAATAAATGGTCTTATGGCAGTTGATGTAATATGGCAAATGGTGGCCCACAAAGGCTGTAATAAGTTTATCCCCTCACAAGAAGCATATTTTTAACTATCACATTAATGAAGAATTGAAGACAGTCAACCTACATTTCAGAGCAATATAGGCTCATATGTCATGCAAAAAAGTCTATCATGTAATTTGTTTAGAGATAGTTCTTTTGGTTAATTAACATTTTCTGGGTAACAGAGAGTTACCAAATATACTAGGCATAAATTATTAATTGTAATATAATTAAAAGAGGCGTTTACTGTTTTTTCAGCCACTACTGCAAATATTATAGATTATATTTGTGGAAGAATGTAGCAAAATGCCTGATAGTAAGAAAGCTTTTCTTTTGACAGAATTTCAGATAAGATGTGCTGCATTCCGTTGTCTCATTAAATTGAGTAGATCCACTGTGGGTAAAGAAGGTGGGGGGAGGAGGGGCAGCTCAAAAGGATTGTATACCTTTTACCAGTCATTCCCACTGTGTCGTATGTCACCTGTCCACAAAAGCCCTGTGAAAAGGTATAATCAGACCCATTCTCCAGATGTTGAATCGCAACCCAGAGAGTTTAAGTTAACTTTGGAGGCTAATCAGCTAATCAAAGCTATAATGGGGATCACAGTCTATGTTGCTGGTTCCAAATTCCCTCTCTCTTTATTCTATAGCGTTGCTTCACAAGGGACTATTTCTATAGAAAAATCATTCATTATGTGGCCCAGATGCTACCCTGAGGAAGTATTATTAGTCTCAAGCACTGGGGAGAGGGAATGACAGTGTCCTGCTGAGGATGGAGGTGCAGTTGGAACCTGCTGACAGACTGTGAATTCTCAGCCATCACTTACTAGAAGGAGAGGCACACGCTGGTGATGTGACCTGAGCAGGTCCCCACCCTTTCATGTTAAAAGCCGAGACTTGAACAAAATACTGCTGACCCTGTAAGATATCAAAATAGAGTGATGCATCAGAAAGTTTATTTAATCGCTTCTACCCTAGAAGCAGATTCCTGTGTCTGATTTACTCCTTCATTCCTTGAGACGGCCACTCCCCACACTTGAGCTGTCTTGCTTTTCTTAATCATTATGTTACAGATGATAATAAACATATTTGGGATGCCCTTTTGGTTTCTTGGGACTTTCTTCCCCACTCCTCCCCCCAATTGAAATATCGTAATTATTTCCCCTGCCCCCCAATTATACAAAAATTTTTTAAAAACATACCATTCTACAAAGTTTCCCCAAACAGCAAGACCTCATCTTTACCTCTTTCTCCCCAGAGGCAATTACCATTATCATTTTTAGTTGATCAACTTGCTTTGTAAAATTCACGAGTGATAATGAACATATTTTCACATAGAACACTGAAGATCTGTTGCATTCTCTCAGTGGCTGCATAGTACTTAACTGTGGGTAAATATTATCATTTATTTAATCAATCCCTCATCATCAGTGGACATTTAGATTGTTTCCACATTTTATGTCACAATAAATAATGATGCAGCAAATATTTTTTACTCAGCTATTCAAACATTTAAAACATTCTTTGAAGTTATTTCAATTTTAAAACCTTTTTTAAAACAATGGTGTATATTCCCCTAATGCTTTAAGGCATTAAGAATTAAGGAGTTGTTTTAGTTTGCCCATAATCCTTTTAAATGTTTTGTATAATTTCATATTTTTTACTTTGAAACATTGTTTTATTTTCTAATAAACTAAAAAGGGCTTTTTAGAAGCCAACATTTATTTGATAAGACATTGCTTGCAAAAAATATAAAATAATGTTTGAAATGGAAAAAAAATAGCATGTCTTTGGTGAGCCTTTTCTAGGAATTTAATAATGTTGATTTTACCATATTTTAAAATTAATTTTTTAAACATTAGACATGGGTTTTTATGTATCTCAAGGTTATGAAGATTCTGTAGAAGCATTAATTTACATCTAGGCTTTTATGTGATAGGATAGGTTCTGTATTGCTCTCCTTGGATGACCAAGTGGAAAATTTTAATCCCTATAAAATTTAGTTCAAATATTAGAGAAACTCTCTGTGGAGAACTTTCCATTATTATCACTACATCACTTTTTTCTTTTAAGTAATGAAAATTCCCTAGGGTTTCCTCCTGGCCCTTTTTCACCATGTGAGCTATAGGGCTCAGAATCAGGCATCTCTGGGGGTCACCCACTCAGGGGTTTGTTTGCTCTGGTAATGCAGTGTTTTGGCCCCTGGTGTAGACGTGTGATTAGGACTAAGAGTCAAGATTTCTGTGGTGGGGACCTAACCATGAAGAATGCTATTAGAAGAAACTGGTTCAAACTTGAAAAGATGCAACCTAATACAGCTTTTAAATGCTGAGTTTCGGGATTCAACTTTACAGATAACTGTTTTGATTGACTATTTAGAAAAAAACAACAAAAATTTTCTTCTACCTATCACACATGAAGGTCCTAAAATATTGTCGGGACATAATGTATGTTTATATACACACACATATATGTGCATGTATACACACACATAACACACACATACACAGGTGTGAGTTAAGTTTAGGTTTACTTAAAAACTTTTTGGTTAAAAAAAAGTTTTTGCTTGTTCAGTTTTTGTTGCATTTATTGTTGAAGGAAATACAGGGTTTATTCCAATTTGAACTGATTCACTATTTGTTTTTGTTTTTGCTTTTCATAGGCTTATATGGTTTCTAGTTCTATAAATAATTAACATTTGAGTTTAGATTGGTTAAGCAAATAAGCACAGTTCCAGTTTTTTGTTCACAGTTGAAATTGGTTCAGGTTACCCAGAAATGTAGCACCACCATATATCCTTTCTTTTTGTGAGGGCAGATTTAAACAGATTTTTTTTTTTTAATCAAGGGAAAAGGATTTCTCTCAGGAAATTGTGTGACTCCGAGTGATGACTGATCTCCACCAAGGCTCTGGGGGTGGGGGTTAGATGAGGCTGCTAATTTTACCATCAGACAGGGAATCAAAATTGGATCTCTCGGAGCCTTTGATCCCCCTGAAGATTAGACTGATCCAGAAAACAGCAGCTTTCAAGGCCTGCATGAGCCGGTCTTTTTCTGATCTCCGTAGAACATGGCAGCTTACAAAGTGGTTCATGTTATCTGCTCACTGCTTGGTGGGGTTCAGATTATCGATACCAGGCACGTCACACTAACTAGTGGCATTTGTTGCCAGAGGACAGCGTGTCAGTTGTTGCTTCCAGTGTAGACACTTGCTACCAACAACCCAGCATAAACATCAGGCACGGAGGAATGGGAAATGTAACAGGAGGATTTGGTATTTACCGTTTTAAGTCCTGTGATTGTGCATCTCAGGGTCTGCAGGTTTTCCATGATGATTTCTCCAGCCGGAGGACAAAAGTCTTTAGACAGGCTCCATTCCACTAGAAAGGAAGGAGAGGGAAAGAGAAGGAGAGGGAGAGGGGGAGAGGGAGGGAGGGAAAGGGAAAGAGAGAGGGAAATTTAGCCATATTTCAAAAAAAGCATCATAGAAACAGCATATAATCTCTTTCAAATACAGTACATTTACCCTCTTTTCCCATCTAAGGATTCACCATGGGATGGCAAGTTAGCCTGGAAGTTCACAATATTTAAAGCAAAAGCAGAAAAAAGATGAACCCTTTAACAGCGACCAATATACCTCAAATAGACACGTGTAGATATGCATCAATGCATAAAGATACACACTCAGACACATTATATATAAAAGTTCACTGTAAACAGAAGAGAAAATCATTTATTGCACATGAGAAGTAAAGGCTACATTAGGACCTTACCTTCTCTTTACTCCCCAAATCTGGTTTCTACCTCACCCTTCTACGTGAAAGTGCTCTTTCAAGGTTTTAGTCACATTCTCATCCTAGAACAAGAAGCCTTCTTTTTTTTTTTTTCATCTGCTGCTATATCATTTGATACCTGACACCTCCTTTTTCTGGAAGCAACCTTTTATTTTAGGATCTTGTCCATGGCTCTCCTGGCTCTCCTTTCTCCTGATACCTTTTTCTAGGTCTTTCCATGGTCTTCTGTTCAGTCCAAGGACCTGGGATTTGTGGTTGACTTCTTCAATGCCCCCCACCCATCCCCAAAATCTCTGAGTGGGTGTTAATGCACAGCTAAATCATCCAGGTTCTAACACCCCATTTTACTGGAAGGCCATGTTGTTTCCACTGATTGAAAAACTAGGGACAGGAGAGATAAACTGCGTGTGATCAGTAAAAAGTGTCTTAAGTGGCAGTTTACATGTGGCAGGATTTAAGGCAATCCTAAATGGAGCAGAGGCTTAAGTCATAGGGAAGACAAGGCCTGCACATTTTTAAACCTCATGATGACAAGCTGTAGGCCTTAGGACTTAAATTATATTCTCCATGACACTTCAGTATTTCAGAATTAAATCCCCAAATCCTGTTCTTCCCCTTGAGTCACAAAACTCCTCTACCTTAGGGCCCTGCCCTACTTCCTCTGCTTTTCTTCCTTATGCTCTCATGCTCTGGCAATCACTCTCCTGAGATGCCTGGTGTGCTGATCACTGGCTGCAGCCTCTTGGGGGAAATCCTGCCGCTTGGGTCTTCCCTACTTTGGGCAACATTCTTCCCCCTTGTTTTCAGCTGTACCCTTTCTTCTGCTTCTCCTACCTCCTTCCCAGACTTTCTTTTTCCCTTCTTTTCATCTCCCTTTGGTGTGATCTTCCTTAAGGATGTGACTTTTGGCTCTATTTCTTTTTTTCACTCCGCATGCTTGTCCCAGCTTGACCTCGTCTCCTTTTATGTTCCAACAATGACTCTTAAAACTGAAATAGGACTGAGACGCAATTTCAGTGTCCTAAAATGAATATAGCATTGTGAACAAAAGAAATAATAAATATTACTATTAACAAAAAGACCCTAACCTTCCCGCCCAAGACTGAAAATCTAGTTTCAGCCTGTCCCTAGAGCTCTAAGTGTGTCTCACAATTCTACCCAAGTGTTCCCTAAAGTACTTCTTGACAAAAGGTTTCTCCTCGTCTTCTCAATTTACGGCACGACCACACTCCCAGTCACCCAACCCCAAATCTCAGGCCATCCTTGCCTCTTTTTTTTTAAGTTAGGCAAAGATTTTTTGAGGAAAGATGAAAGAGGTGTATTAAGACTGAGCAGCTACAACTTCAGAGAGTAAACCTGGTATAAAAAAGGCATATAATTGTACCTGATGAAATCCTTGCCTCCTCTTTCCTCCCAATTCCTCACAATCAATCGATCATGAAGATTCTACTTTTAAAAACGTCTACTATAAGTTTCCCTCCCACCTTAACTGGAATTACTCTAGAGCAAGTCTTTAAAATTTTGAGCATCAACTCTGCAGTTACTCAACTGATCAACTCTCCTAACTGATTGTTTGCTCATCTCCTCATCCTTATAGCTAATCTTCTTACTAAGCCTGAATTATAATTTAAAAAATGCTGAACTAATGATTTCATTCCTCCATTGAAACGCTTTTCATAGTGTCCAATTACTTTCGAAATAAAATGAAATCATAACCAGGCATCCAAGGACTTTTATAACCTGGTCCTAACCTGATTCTACTGTCCTCATTCGATGTTTCTCAAAGCAAAGTCCGAGTTCTCTGAATCTTTATTACTTGATTATTCTGTGTACTTTTCTACCTCTGTTGCTTTTGCTCATCTTCCAACCTTTGCTGGGGGAAACCCTACTAATCCTTTAAGACCAAGCAAAGCCAGTTCTAAATTCCTCACGAACCATTCATTACATACACCTGTTTCTGGACTCCCAAAGCCCTTTTTATTCATATAAAAACAATTATCATTGTACAATACTATCCTTTATTGTATGTGTTGCTTGTTAGATTGTGAGAAATTTGAGAAGTTTGTCATTTTTCCCCTTAATGCTACGTACATTTGTATGTTTGGTACAAAGGAAGCGCTTACTAAACATTTTGATATATATATATTTGTATACATATATAGGCACATATATACATATATATGTGATTGTATGCATATACACAGAATACACTGCATAAATTGTTTTTTTCCACCATGGAGATATTTTTCTTCCAGGTGAATCTTCTTCTCTAGTCTCTTAACCCTTTGTAACTGTCAGGAATATTGTGAAATCCAATTATGATAAAATGATTGAGGTCATATGTTAATCTCAAATCAGGCCTATACCTCCTACACATATTCTAAAATATGTATATATGTGTATGTAGGTATGTATTTTAATATAGATGTTACATATGTATATGTGAGTATATTTTCCCCCAAATATTTCCCTTTACATATGTGCTGCCAGCTCTTAAAGAAGCCAGGTCTCTCGGATTGGAGAGCATTTGAAATCAGACTATATTACATATAATTCTAACTGAAGAAAAAGGAATCATTGAAGGAGTTATCACAAATAAAGCAAAATTAAAATCTGTAGAAAATGTGCCAAGACATCTAGAGAGAAAGAGGGGGAAAAAAAGGAAAATCCTAGAAACAAAAATAATATTATTGTTTGCCACTGAGACATGCCTGATTTACTGGGGTGGTGGAGTCTCAAGCTGAAGGCTGAGAATCTAGAGCTGCTAATTGTAGGCTAAGGATTCAGAGTGAAGTCCCCAAAAGAACGGTAAGGATGAGTGGGATCAATTTTTGGTAAGTAATTAAAGCAAAGTTTCTCAAAGATAAAATCTCTAAAGATACGACAATTTATTTTTGAGTAAAACTGTTCGTGTTCAATTGAAATGTTTTACGAAACGTTTCAGGTTCATAGGGCCTGACTTCTTGAAAAATATAAACCCCAAAGAAGCACGCTTCTAAAGGAGAGACTTTGGGAATGAATAGGAAGTTCTGAGCTTTTAAGTCAAATTATATCTTAAGTGTATGTTTCAAAAGGGAAGGAGCTAGATAAAGAGAGGATTCACATGGAAGGAAAAACACTCTCCATGTTGGAATGGTCAGTCTAGTCTGGGGCAATCAACGTTCTTTCCTTCTATACTTTACTTTGATCAGTGGACGCTTGACATGAAGAAAGGAGAACAAGGGGGAAAATAGTGGACAGGAATCACTTTGAGAGCCAACTGGGAACTCAAAGAAGGCAGCTTAGCACGGTCTCTCTGGAAAGTTATATGTAGGTAGTTTAAAGACTTAATATTAAAGCCATGAGAAAATCGCTTATAAGCCTTGAAGGGCTGGAGCCATGTATATGAAGTTTAAAACTGTATAATACTTATAATTTTAAGATAAGATCAGAGCAACTGTTTCTACTTAGGTCTGGGAAATAGAAGCGGGGTTGAATACTGCAGTGGCTCATAGCAGTTGAAAATTAGCAAGAAAGGTACCAGACAAAACTCACGTGTTAGTATTTCTTAACCTTTGGCCTTGGCTCAAACTGTGACTCACTATTTATATCTATTAACTATGACTCTTTTAAATATGATGTTTTGTTGTTTTAACAAATTTTTCATTGTTATCTAAGACTCAGAGACATGGAGTTGTTTGGGCAGGAGGGGGGGTCTAGCCACGCACCCCTTTCCTGATGGCAGTGAGATAAACTGTAGTACGAAAGCACTAGAAGGAAAAGATCTCCTGGAGGTCTGGCCTCATCCCCTAATGTCTCTCACATTAAAAGAAATGTCACAGAATCAGGGATAGAGCGTAGGAAACTCACCACAAAAAGCGTGAGGCTGCACAAACAAAGAACATAGTCTAAAAATTCAGGGGACAGTCAGCGTCAGGATTTGGATTGTGTGATTAATGTACCTTGCTTTAGCTGATGAAGCTCTGAAGAGTGAGGCCAGCTTTTTGAGAGGCGAAGACTATGGAAAAGTAAAGGCATAAAGAGAGAACATTGCAGCAATATCTCACTTCTAAACAATGATATAAAGAGTGACAACCCACCCTGCCAACCAGCTCTGGTCCAGCGTCTCCCTGAGGTCTCTAATGCAATGCCTCAAAGGCCAGCGCTGGTTCATCCTGGGCACACATCGGGAGGAGTAGGCTCTAAAATTTACAGTCTTGCCTCTCGCCCAGGCCTCACTCAAACTCTTCACGTTAGCCTCACCAGTCACTTGCCCTCGGACTCGATGCTTCTGCTGTTTTCTCTTTTGGCATGCCCACCTCTCCCCTCCAAATGGGCCTGGTTCAAGGTCCTGTCCTCTCCCTAGTGACCCCTGGCTTTCTAAGGAAAGCTCCTTTGAAGTTTGGCAGTAAGTCTCTGACACTGCGCTTGCTTCTGTGTTTTGTATTTAAGAGATCTGTCTCCTCAGCAGTCAATACGCTCTTTGAGGAAAGACCACGTTGGATGAATGTACCAGTTTCCAAAACTCCTGTCACTGTACCTACCACAGTGTAAGTGGCTCAGTAGACAGTGGATGAATCGAATGTTGGATTCTTGACTGTGGAATGCTGAAAGTCTACAGTCGACAAAAGTTATGATGCTGGTACATGAAGATTGAGAAAACAGTGTGAGAACAACAACAAATGCAGCCAGAGAGAAAGCAGATGCTGCCTGAGCTGTCCATTTGAGATGGTGGTAAACTCCTACCTTCCAGAATCTCAGCATCACAGGCTCTTCATTTGTCCATACTGTGTCTCAGAAACCAAAAAAAAAAATCAAAGTTTATTTCCTACTCCCTATCAGCACTTCTATGGAACCAAAACAGCATTCTTACTGGCCACACTCACCCTGGCGCCTTAGCTAATGAACGGAATTTGGCTAGACTGCCCAGCTCAGCACCAGGGCATTATGAAATCTTCCCCCACCCCCACCCCATCCATCTAATTGTGCTGTTTCTAACCAGCCAGGCCAACCATAGCACAAGAGGAAGAAAGCAGGAAAGAGGGACGTGCCGAGAAACCCAGAGAGATCAAATAGTCACTTCTAGAGATGAGAAGCTGTGTCTTGCTGAAGCAGGAACCCGCTCCATACTTGTGGGTTTTAAGTTGGGAACTGACGCGAAAAATCTGGATCTGGGAATTCTGTTTAGCTCTGGCAAAATAGGAGGTGGGGGCCACTTGCGTTTTTTTTTTTAATTTTAAATTCCCTCGGTAGTCCTCCGAGCAGGGGCATGAATTACTTTCAAACAAGAATCTTTCTTGTTTGCATAGCACACAGTCTTCTAGCTAATTAGAAAAACATTTTTTTCCCAAATTAAATTTCCCTAGAAAAACAATGATTTAAATTAAGGGCAAAAGGCTTTTTTTTTTTTTTTTTTGACACTAATAAAGCCTTCCTGCACCCACTCTTTCTAGAGGATTAGAAGCAAAGTTGAAATCAGAAGGCTGTATTAATTTATTGTCGAATCCTGTCAGTTACAAAAATATTATGTGTCTGCAGACATGGACACTGTCTCCGCTTTGCCTGCTATGTGATAGAGCTAATACACAGATACTTATAGGAAGCAGCATGTCTGAATGTTTAGGTTTTGAAAGCATTGTAACACAGCACTGTAACCACAAGAAAGTCGGCGCTACAGTCTGGTCCGTTTGTTTCTTGATTTCCTGCTGAACAGTTCACCCTACTCTGGATCTTATCTAAATTTATTTTTTCTTCTTACAGCCTTGGCTTTCTAAATGAAAGGTATCATCATTTTTAGGATTCTTTATGACTGCTAATAGTTCTCTCTTGCTTTCCAAGCCTGTCATGGAGTATCTGTTGAATGAAATCCAGTCTTCAGAGGCCCAGCTGGTGCCATCCAATGTCTCCTGTGAGACTGATGGCGTTTCTTCTCTCCTGTACTTCCTGGTCATTTAAACAGGGTACTTTCCAACAAAACTGCCTTCAGTAATTTCTGAAGTTTGGGGATAAGACAGTCTGAAAAATTTGCACTAAAGAAGTTATTGGAAGCATACCTAATTCTTAAGCCCTAGATCATAGAGAAATCATTTGATCTTTCCCTTTTATAGGCTATCTTTCACCTACTGATTTTTCTAGAACACTAAACGAAGAGTTGGGAAACTCTCAGATTTTTCTCCGAGTACAGAATAGAATATGAAATCCACTCATCGTGTCGCATCTATGACAAGAAAGTTTTATAGGGTGGCTTGCAGAGGCAGCACTAATCGGGAGATGGAGCTTCATCCCAATCCATGTGTAGATGGGTAAATGCAGTCAAGTAGTGGAACTGACTCCTGGCTTGTGAGAGCAGGCTGTTAAATTTTCAGAAATGTCACGGTTTTGGGTCTTACTTCCAAGTCATTAATGGATTTTGAATTGATTTTTGTGTATGGTGTGAGCGAGTGATCTTGTTTCATGGGCAATACATATACTTTATGACATCAACTTCAGAGGACTCTTTGGAGAAGTGACGCCGCAGGAAACAAAAGCGAAATTGAACAGATGAGACTCCATCAGACTTAAAAGCTCTGTACAGCTAAAGACACTATCACAAAAATAAAGAGGCAGACTGTTTATTGGGAGAAGATGCAAGACTGTGGTCACCAGAGTTGGGAAGAGGGGCAGGGGAGGGAAGCTTGGGTCAAAGTGGCAGAAATGACATGGAGGCGGCCACTGGAACTCTGGCTGGTGGGTGTGGTGTGATACACACACTTCGGTGTGAACTGATTCTCCCGAAACTTACAGAGGATTGTGAACAAGGGGAAACGATCACATTTTATTTTTTTTCAAGAATCTTGCGAGTTGGTGGTTAAACAGAGCTATCATTAAATCGAATGGTATCAATTTAAAGTTACATAAATTCAATTAAAGAAAAAGTAAATACTCAAAACCCATTACTTCTTATTTTACTGCCTTTTATTATTATTTTTTTTTTCAAAAAGGAAAGTTGCAGACAGAAATGTAGGCACGTAGAGGCAGGCAGGCAGGAAGAGAAAGGACGAAGAAGCATTTATTAATCTATTTAGTTGTTCATCTTAGTTGTTCCCATGGCCGTGTCTTGACCCTGGCTCCTTGTTGCTGAGTGTGGACTCTGCCGGGGAACCTTGTCCGCCGCCACCAGGGCGAGCCTGCATCTTACTGTTAATTATGTTCTTGAGGCCACTACTGATACTGATGCTGGAGAATGTTATAATAGTGAACGTCTGCTCATCTTTTCCCAATATAGTGAGTCACATCCTGTTGGTAGCTCGAAATTGGCTATAGTGGGACTATTTACACCACAGAAATCAGCAAATGCTGTCAATCAGGACTTGCTTTTATATTTTCTAGACTGTCTAGACCAGATAGTGTCAAACTGTAGTTCCAGAAGCTAAGTCTGGTCTGTAATATGGTTTTGTATAGTCCAGGAGCTAAGGATGGTGTGGTTTCTACATTTCAGAACCAATTGTAAAACAAAAATAAAACCACAGACATGCACACAAAGAAGAATAAGTGACAGAGACCATGGCTGACCCACCAAGCCTCATCTACTTATTCTTGATGGGGAAAACTTGCTGGCCCCTGGTCTAGGCATAAGAAAGGGAAGTAGAAAATGTTAATCCTGCAGACTGAAGATAAAAATTTCTGTGGCTGTGTAAATATCATGAGCAGCAACAAAAGAGTTGAGGAACTATTTCTCCGGTACTAGACAACTCTTACTTGTTTCACAAACAAGTCACCTATGACACTGATGAATGAGCAAAGTTCTGATATTAAGTCATTGTTATTTTATTTTTGTTTTACTTCCTTAACCTAAATGAAAATATGAATCAGTGTTTACGTGGGAACTATACTTGTCTGTTTATTGCAGCTATAGGTTGGCTTACAGATGAAAGCATTTGTTGAAAATAAAAGCATTTTGGAAAATTCGTAACCTTTAAGGAATTTATAGTGAGGAGTATTATATTTTTATTATGATTTGTAAATTGTGTACTACGTATCCTTTCTACCATAATTTTTTTTCAATGACAGGTGCAGGCAACAATGAAAGCGAGTAGGCAGAAAGGCAGGCAGAGAGAGGAGGAAGAAGCACTTTATTTTATTCAGTTGTTGCTCATTGGTTGTTTCCCCGGCCCTGGGTCTTGAACCAGGGACCTTGGGAAGTATGTGGACTGCGCCTGGTTTAACCCTGATAGGTCATTATCTATGTACATCTATATACAGATATATATATATATATATATATATATATATATCTGTGCATGAAAAGGCAACCTATTTATTCTTCCCCAGAGAGCCAGTTGTTAAACATGCAGCATCACACCGCTGAATAAATGATAAGTGACTGCTCAAGTGAGCTCTCAGGATAAGTGCAGCCTGCTCAGCAGGGTTGACCCTAAAGGCATATAGATTTCTCAGGCATCATTCAGTTAACATGCATTACCAGGAGACAAGAATGAGGTACATGACCCCGTTTAGGGGGCAGGACTGGCACAGTGAGGGAATCTGGGGCAGAAGGTCAGTTATCAAGCAGTCACCATCTGGGAGGGCTGCCCAGTGGCTAGGCCTCAGGCACTAGGCAGCACAGGTCACCAGGCACCCTGCATCACTTCTTCCTGCTCAGCCCAGGACTGGACTGACACGGCAGGCATCTGTGGACTCGACTGCAACAAGGATGGCAGAATCAGGGGCTGACTGACACAAACCGACGTGACGACTGTGGCTAAGGTAAGACACAGCAGTCCAGGACTTCTAATGGCCTGAAAGAGCTTCAGACCTGAACAGGATTACCTGGGCTGAATTACTATCCATATTTGTAGTAATTGATTATTACATATTAGTATTACATTTTCTTCATGATGGAAATTGTTGGAGTGGGCACTTCCAGCACACAGTGGACTGAAAACAGGCATCTCCATCATTAATTCAGAGAAACGCTCACTTTAATTTTTTCCTCGGCATACTACCATATATTTGAATTACAAGATGTCCAGATAAGAGTTTTACTTGTTTTAGACTACTTTTAAGATAAAGCATCCAGATGATAATTTTCACTCGTTAATGAAGTACAGGTGTTTAACTCTGTTCTGGGTGTAGCTGAACAATAGCAGTGACTCAAAACCAAATGACAAATAGAAATCAAAGGGTGAGAACAGCTGCCTTGTCTGCCACTCTTCCTCCAAAAGTCCCGTGGGCAGAGTCTGACACGATTGTGTGACAGACGAGCTCCTCTCCTGGAGAAGCTTCCTGGGATGCTGAGATTTCTGTTTTGTTTTGTTTCCAGAGATACCTTCTTGCCTGCAGGGAGAGCTCCAGCAAGCTATTTTACATTTCTAAAGTATACCAAAGAGGGAAGTGGGGAAATCAGCTGTCTGACTTATACACATGTGGTTGGTCCAAGATATGTGGCCAATGCACAGCTTTCTGAGTCCTGCTGGGAATTAAAGGAACCAGCCATAGGGTAAAAGTGAAAACATTTCAGTTTTCCTTCCAGATAATATTCAGAGATGGGCTCTCTAAATGTTTGGCTTGTCTTTCATCCCACTACTATACCTTTTTTTTTTCTTTTCTTTTTACATCCCATTTACCTTCTTCTAACATTAATGAATTAAACTCCTTGAGAACAGGACCCAAGTCATATTGATCTTTGAACCAGACCTACACCCTTCTCTTGTAGGAGGATGGAGTAGGGGCTCAGAAAGAAGGGGCTTGATTTATGAGTGGACAGAGATAGATGGGGGGCAGTCTTCATAGTTCCACTTTGCTCCTGGTGATCTATAAAATAAGGACTCCTTCACGGGGCATTTAACCTAATTTTAGAGTCGTATGTCACACAACTCCCTGCATTTGCCCTGTGCTCCAGGAATGGAGGACTACCACCTAGGGAAATCATTTATTCTTTACAGTATTCTTCAAAGAAGGGTTACATCATTCACGTAACAATGGTACCCATTTAACAAGTGGCAGAACTAGGAATTCAAGCCATGTCTGTGTGAACCTGAAGCTCACTTATAACTTCTTATGGAACCTGAGATAAAATCCTCAACTCTTTTACTGACTGACAAGGCCCCGGGATGACCTGAGCCTTCTCTGTCTTTTATCTTCAGCTTCATGATAATCACTTGTTCTCTTTCTGTCTCTGATGTTTTCGATCCTTGAATATGCTCGGATCCTTCCTATGTCACACATACTATTCATTTTGCTGGAGACGTCCTTCCTTCTTTCTAGCGTTCACTTTATTAATTATCACTCCCTTTTCCCTCAGTAATCAAGGTAAACGTCACTTCTGTATTCAGCCTTCTCTGATCTCAAAATAACATTAAGTCCCTGTGATCTCTCTAAGGGCACCAAATACTGTTCCTCTGTATCATAGCAATTACCTGTTGATGCAATTATCTCTTTAATCCTATAAATTCTATAAGGGCAGTGACTTTGTGCATCTCTTCCCTGACAACTAACATATACCACAGCATATAATAGGCCCATAAATACTTACTGAGTCGATATTGGAATATTTCAAATTGCTCTCCTTTTAATTTTTTTAACTCCGTTGCTATGACCCTCATTGGCGCTACCATCATTTCAGATGGTTACTCCTATTTCAGTTTCACAGCTGCCTAAGGCTTCTGTTCATACTCCCACTGATCCAATAAAGCCAGAACGGTATCTTCAAAGCACAAATCATATCACAATACTTTCCTTCACTGAAATCTTGTAATTGTACTTGGAATACATTCCAAACTCCTTTGCATAGTCTATTAACAGGGCTTGGCAAACTGAGATCTGTAAGACAAATCCAGCCCACTGCCTGTTTTGAGTATAGCCAGGGAGCTAAGAATGGTTTTTATGTTGATTTTGTTTCTCATCACATGAAAAGAAAATGAAATTCAAATTTCAGTGTCCATAAATACAATTTTATTGGCGCGCAACCCCACTCATTCTGTTACCTGTTGCCTCAGTGGCAGAATTAAATAGGTGCAAGAGAGCCCACAGAGCCCCAAAGCTTAAAATACTTATTATCTGACCCTTTGCAGATAGTTTGCAGACTCTTACTCTATGAGGGACGACCTGCTCCTCCCTACTTCTTTGAAACCCCCAGTCCCACTCTTGCAGCCATTTGCTTCGCCTTTCCTTTCTGTTTCTCTAATTTACCAAGCTATTTCTACCAAGCTCACCCTGTTTCTTGCTCTAATACACCCTCCTCTTTTCTTTTGAGCACTTATCATGATTTAAAGCTGTCTTATTTGTTTACTTGTTTATCCAAGAAAATGTAAGATGCATAATCTTGTCTTCTTTTCCCTCAGTATATACTCAGGGCTAAGAAGAGGATCTGCCCCTTGTAAGCATTCAAAGCATGTGTGTTAAATGAGCTTTCCTCTTCCCTGCAAACTTCAGGGAAGACACTGGACCCGACTCATATTGTATCCCCCTCAGTGGTCCACATGCAGTAATACTTCAAAAAATAACTGTTGAACGAATAAAATACCAGGCACTTCCTCTTCTTCCTCTTAGTTGATGCAGAGTTAGGTCAGATATTTTCTGATAATGGGAAAGAACCACTGGCCAAAGGTGGGGTTGACAGTTTTTCCTAAAAAATGGCTCCAATTATTATTATCTTTTACAATGTTGTAGGTCTATCCTTTAAAATATGGCACATGTATAGTGTTACAAAAAATAAAAAGGCTAAGAGAAAACCTGGAATTAAACAAAAGCAGATAATGGCTTATAGAAAGCTAATCTTTGGCAGATCTGAGGAAAAACATCTCGTAATATTTATTGATACACTGCTTTACTTCTAAATATTTCACTTAATCCTCCTAATAATCTTAGGTGGTAGGTAGTATTTTTCTCATCTTACAGATGAGGAAACTGAGACTCAGAACTTTTAAATAACTCAAGATCAGACAGCTTATTACTGGACCGAGAAGATTTGAACCTGTGTCAGTCTTGTCTGCCTTGCAAGCCCATATTGGGATAAAATGATAAATGAACTAACAGCCATGCTGAGATCTTTTCGGCTAGAGAAAGCTCCAACTGTGCAAAGCTTGCCTAAGGTATTTGTAATATTTGACTTCTACTGAGTGAACCCAAGGCAAGGGCTCCTGCTTGGCGCCTCTGTCCCCTTTCCCCAAGGGCTGGAGTTGTCTCCAGGCCTGTGATTTCCTTGTTGTGGTTTCAAGAGGGAGAGAAGGTTGGGGGCAGTGACTGAGCAGAACAGGGGATTGTACTGATGCAGGAGAAGCCGGAGTCTCATGAACGTGCTCTGTATTTTCATGTCAGCTACATGTGGCTGTGGTGGCCAAGATAAGTACTGATTTTAAAAAAAATAAACAGCAATGTAAACAGTCACATGTAAATTGCTGGCACCTAATTTGAGCCTGGTTCATGTTATGTAACCTCACGGGTGCCAAGTCTTCCTCCTCCTCCTGGCCCCAGCAGCCAGCTCCAAGCCCGCCCCTGTCCTGAATACGGTCCATGTCTTTTTTCACCTGTTCCTCTCTCGTCTGGCTGGAGACACTCAGCTGAAGTGAGAGACAGGATGGACAACCTCAGAACACATCAGCTCTTGAACTGGAGTGGTTCCCAGGGTCCACAGGAATGTGTGGGAGAAAAGAACAAAAGCAGGGAAGAAAGAACCAGACCACCTTGGGAGTAGCAGGCCACAGTCCTGGGGGGGAAGGTGCTATTTGGGACTCTTTTCTTATGTATTTGCTTTCACATTCTATTGTAAATTACTCAACAAGGTGCTTTATTGATTCTGAAAAAGCCGATCTTTAGATTTTTCCCATGGAGGCAAGAAGATGCTTTTAGAGCTTCCCAGTGAAAAAAAAAAGCCCCCTTTCACCCCAGACTCACCACATGCTTCCATGTGGATGGTCAGGCTGCTTGATATTGAAGGTATAAACCTCAATATGCTGCTTTGGGGGTTCTTTTCTTGGGGTCCAGGAATCCCAAGTGGGCTTTGTGGGATCAGAGAACACATTTCAGTTATAAGAAAACTGCTGTATTTTCCCCCCAGATCCCTATGAAAAGTCATCATCATGCACCATGCACACCCTAGCTGGGCTCCTGGAGGCCTCAGTGACTTTCTTGGGCTAGTGCTGTAATCATCTCTATTACGTTTGTCGCCTGTGGTTTTGACATTTTTATGTATATATGTGGTTTCTCAATTTTCAGCATGTATAAAACATCAGAATCAATTGCTGAGGTCTAAAATGTGTAATGTTGAGCATTTTCTAGTTCACCTGTTTAACTGGCCTTTTATCTTGGTCTGTAGGAAAACTGGCACATAGTAGGTTCCCCCAAATATGTCTTCACCGAATGATTCCTTTACTAAAGAAGACTATGTCATATTCACAATTAAAAAGGAAAACGGGACTACTATTTTTCAAAAGACGTCACTCACTGTGGGAAGGATGGAGGAAAGGATGCTTCAGATTTTGCAAAATCTCTTCTAAGATAACAAGGCAGGATAAGAAAATCACTGATAATGTTTAAATCTTGGCAGTAAGGTACGTAGCATATAGACAGCGAGAAAAGAATTATGTGAACCGATTGAGGGTAAATATATATGTATATGTGTGTGCGTGTATATCTTATCTATCTATATACATATGGTTTTCAAATAAACAGCTGACTTTTCTGAATTTTATATCTATTGTTCCTGTACCAACACCAAACTAATTGAAGGTACATTTAGGAATGGAATTCACATCCAACTTTCAATACAATGCTACTGGCTGTTTAAGTCATCAGACTTTCCCTGATGCCCTGGATACAAATATGAATAAACCCTGATCCTAGCCTTCAAGATAATGACAGCCCAAGGGGTGACAGGCCCATCCATACAAGGTTATAATATAGTGTGACAAGTGCCGTGCTTGTGGCCGGCTCAGAGTGGACAATCAGAGGGAGGGCGGTCAGGAGTCGTTTTCTGGACAAGCTGGCTCTTGGCAGAGTCCAGAAA
Source organism: Solenodon paradoxus (assembly GCA_004363575.1). Taxonomy (NCBI): domain Eukaryota; kingdom Metazoa; phylum Chordata; class Mammalia; order Eulipotyphla; family Solenodontidae; genus Solenodon; species Solenodon paradoxus. The sequence goes on along the minus strand of RJWH01003342.1, from coordinate 17,003 downwards.
GGCGAGTGGGCCTGCCACAGGAAGAGAGTGGTTGAAGGCCTTGCAGGCAGAGGATGCCGCATGTGCAAAGGCCCTGCTTCGTGGTGTGTGCGGTCAGGGAACTGCAAGGTGAGAAGAGGTGAGGTGGGAGGGGAGTGTGAGGTGAAATGAAAGTGGGAGGCAAGGGTTCAGTGTCATGTTAATGAATGTCAGCATTATTTTGGAGCTAGTCAAAGATCCAACCATGGTATGATCAGGTTTATCTTTAAGAAGAAAGTTTTTATAGCCTGTGGGAGGAAAACTGGAGAGAAGGCTATCAGGGCCCTTGATCCAAGTGAGGTGGGGATGCTAACTCCAGGTTGGCATTACCTTCAACCTTTATGAGGAGGAGGAAACTGCCTAACTTCCCATTACCCACCAAGAGACAGCGTTTCCTGTTCATTGAGTTATCTGTGAGCCAAATTTTTATGTAAACCCAAATGTTTGGCCTCTCAAACTCTCATAGGAAATAGTAAATACTGGACTTCAACTACTTTTTTTTTTTTTTAAACTAAGAGCTATTAGCAATACTGTATACTTAAAAAATTTCCAAATCAAATATCGTGGTCATATCAAAAACCATGCTCTCTCTCTCCAGGTGTATGTAACTGGTCTCAACTTGACTCAAAATTCAACTGCAAACAGTAATCAAAACATTGACATCTCCTTGCTCATTTAATATTTATGTAGCTGTCACCATCTCGATTTTACACATGCAAAACCTCAGACTTGGTTGGATTTGAGGTGAGTTGAAATTCCCTTTGACAGTAGGTTTTGGGGGGATGCTTTCATCCTTAAACAACTTTCAAAACAACACTCAGATAGTGGCAAGACATCAAAGAAACACTATGTTACCATGGGGGCTGTTAGAACTGTTATTTCCCCCACAAAAGCTCTCTACTTTGAGAGTAGATCCGCCTTATTAGGGATTGGTGCAAACAGTCCTTTATGCATAAACAGACCCAAGGCCAGGCAGGTCTGTGGTCAGATTGTGATGCCTCTGCCGTGAATCCAGGAGAGAGACATGGGGTGGCAGTAACAAAGGAAGGTGAGGCTGCTAGCGGTACTTATCCAGGCCTCTGCATGGCAAGAACACAGTTTCATAACATTTTTAGTTGGTAGCACCTTCTTCCATGTTTTTATTATTCGATTTTCATAATCACCCTGTTAGGCATTTCTCTCATGTTAGAGATGAGGCCAGAGGCTCTGCAGGACTGAGCGCGCTGTCCAAGGTCACACACTGGGAATGAATGGGAGGGTCAGATTTTGAAAACAGGTCCATTTGGGCTCAAAACCAGGGCCTTGTTCCCTTGTAGTTAAATGAAACTTCAGCATGTACTCATAGCCAAGGAAAACAGGAGCTGCTGAGCAGGGATCAGAGTGGTACACAGGATTATAAGTTTTGCGTTTGAGAAAGTTGTCTGAGAAATAGTCCTTCTGAATCTTCAGTTAGTCACCAGATGAAAGTACAATTCCAGGGACTAATTCCATCTCAACTAAAGGGTGAGCTTACTTTCTGGTGCACCCACCCAGACCCCTGTAAAGTCCTAGAAAAACATGGATCTAGATTTAGAAGGGGCAGGATACTCTCATCACTTCAAGGGCAAAACTGACCAAACTCAAGTGCAAAGCTCCTGACAGCTCAGGTACTTCAATGATGGCAATCACTGAAATAATAGCAATAATTGCCATTATAATAGTCATTACTACAATGATAGTAATTACATTTTAAGGACAATTTCCAGTTTAAGAAGACCTTCATGTATTCATGCTTTCACATATAAGGCAGTATTTTTTTGAGCATCTTCCAGATGGGAAGGCATGTTGCTGGTGACAGGGTGGGAAGCATGAAGAAACATGAGACTTGACCGAGGATGCACAGCTCAGTAGGCAATTATAATATGTAAAGCTCCCCCTAGCAGGTAGGTGAACAATAAATACCCTAGCAGTTATTGCTGAAGTTCCAGGAACCAACAAATTTGGGAGGGGAATGGGTTAGGGGATGGTAACATTTGGTCTGGGTTTTAAAGATTCAATGGGGCTTTACCACACATAGAGGCATTCCAGGAAGAGATACTGAGAACTGAGAGGTTTAGGCATCATCGGGTCAAAGAGGTTGTGTAGCAAGGAAAGCAAGGTGGTGGGGGCAGGTGAGACATGGGATGCAGTGGGTGTTGAATGCAATGCTGATGGGCGGTGTTTATTTCATGACAGTGAAGGTTTACGAGCAGGGACATGATAGTTTATGGTTTAGTTTGATGATTGGTTCTGTTATAAGGATGGTCATGGGAGATACTTAAATCCCAGTTGGTCTACTAGCTTAGGTATTACTCCTCGATCTCAAAATAGGGAGCTGATACTTAGAATGTTAGGGTGACGTTCCAACAGCTAGTCGGCGCAGGTATCACAACTCGGTCATGCAACTTCTGATCTTAATTCCTCCAGATGACACATGCCTATGTTAACACATGGCCCCAAGTCTCTTCTCTGTAGAGAGGATGGTTTATAATATCTAGGGTGGTGTGCCCAGCTCATTCACCACCAACACCGTGCACTGATAACTCAGATCTCCCGTGAAGGTCTGGCATACCAGAGAACAGTGATCCTTCTACACCACATGTTTTTTCCTCCTTACTTCAATTCAGTCACGAAGATGAATCTCATAGTGTTTTTTGGATAGTGTCGACAATGCTTCTGTCACATCATCCAACTGCCTTGTGCTGAGAGAAGGCCAGAGAGCTCTGATGCAGGAACCCTCCTAGGGTCCTGGGCAACTGCAGTTCTGTCCCAGAAATGCCTTTCATTCTGGAAGCCCTTGTGGAGGCTCTGTGTGAAGTTCACCTCTGCATCACCAGACCTGCCATTGAGTTCCAGTGAATCAGTCACTGAGTCATTGAGCAGTGAATGAATGCGAAAGCTAGTGTCCTGGCAGAAGCTAAAACCAATGCCACTACATTAACTATCTCTTCTATGGAATAGATTTTTCCATTTCTAATAGAAACTATTGGGATTTGGTCATGGCTGAAATTGAGTGTTTCCAGCATCTACATGGCCATTACTTAGTCATTTATTTCAAATCATCTTGAATGGTAAGGTCTCACATTAAGGTGTTCATCGTCCTCATCTAGATGTTTACGAACATCCTTATCATTTTCTTTAAGTCTCAAAATAAAAGCAGTAATGAGCATGTCAGGCTTCCGGGTTTCTATTTTTTAAATAGTATGTTCAAACACTGGATACTGATTAATTATCTAAACATTTTAGTAGCAGTCTAAGAGAAGAAAGAGTTGAAAATATGTGTGTATGTGAGGGGAGGAGGTTTGGCTAAAGACTGCCTGGAACTGAGAATTAAGAAGTGAAAGTTTATTTATTTTAACATTTACTATATCAAAAAATCTGGCATAAAACTGCACAGTCCAATGATTTTACAGAAAACTAATTTACAAGAAAAAGGCCGAGGAGACCGAATACAACATTTAATTCTTACAAAGATAAGTACCATATTTTAGCAAGAGCGTCTCACAATGCTACAGGGAAATGTTCTTTTAAGATGTATTAATTCACATCTGACTAGTCTTAGGAAATACATTATTTTAAAATGACAGATTTTTATAATAAAGGTTTTCTATTTGATTTTTCTAAGTGCACCCATCATTTCATTCATTGAAAGGGGTAAGACTACAGGTTTAAAAGTAGTAGATCTGATATCTTTCTTGTGAAAAAATTTAAAAAAGCGGCATCACACATAAAACGCAGCCCCACTATATAAGGTTAGTTTCCTAATTTGCTTGCTGACCAGAAGCAACCACTGATAGCAGTCTGTGATTCTCCTGCTAGATATTTGTATAGAGATAAAAACAGAGATATTCCAACAAGCCGCTGGACATTCTGTTTCCTTAGGAGTAAGATGAGAAGGTACCTGGCTAATTGGGGCTGTTAAATGACATGATGATGTGAAAAATGCTTGGGAAGTGCTCGGAAGGCCTGCAGATATCAATAGGGTCCTTAACCTGGAGTTCATGGACCTTCCAAAATCTAAGACTTCACTTCAGAGTGTGTACAAATTGTGGATAAAATGTACTGAGTCTATGAATCCATGCATTTTCAGTTTGTTTTATTCTCTGTATTTTCTGGCAAGCACAGCCCTTGGAGCGCAGGAGCTTTTCAAAGGGAGACTAATACTAATATGGTTTAGAACCAGTGTTCTAGAGCCTGCATTCCATTTTCTTGACATTGCGCCCATGCATTCCATGTGCACCAAAGAACGATGACAACAAAGGTTATAAAGCAGTTCAGAGTTATCTTTGAGTCCTTCTGAATTCTTTTTTCCGGGCCTCCCCTCTTGTTCCAGTCTTCTCCCAGTGTGGAGTCTATGTGTTCCTTGCTGAGATACCCCATTCCTCTGAACACATCTGCTCTCTTATACCAAGCTTCCAAGCTTCCACAATTACTTCCATGCCTTCTCCTGTTATCAAAACCCTGAACCCAGATGTTGTGGAGAAAAGTTAAACTTGCAATCAAAAATCAAAGATACATCTGATGGTAACGAGAGTCTAATCAGAGGATATAATGTACATTAGAGTATGATGGCAAATAGCAGAGACATACCCCGAGACTATTTTCATGTATGCATTTTGATTTATTTTTTATTCCCCTCTCCCCACAAAGCATTTAACTTTAAAAGGAGAAGTCAGAAGATGCAACACAGGATATTAATTTCTACTACAGAGTTTCTGAGTTTGTTTCCTCTCCTGCAAACATAATGGGTTATGAGTTCCCACATAGGCTGCACTCCATTGATGAATCCAGGATAATGCACAATACCTAAATCCTAAGTCTAATTTCACCTCCTTTGTACTTTCGAAACTATATTGGAATGCAAGTGAACGAGAGCAATGTAACTTTTGAGTTCATGATAATATTCAGAAGAAGGACTGTTTGCCAACATTACAGCTCCAACCTCAGTATCATAATCATTTCCTAAAACTGTTTGCTGTACATTTCATAGAGTATATCACAACACTGGTGTGATCCAACAGGAAATCTGAGACTACTCATATAGTAGATTCTTTTGATTAGATTCTTTCAATTTTGATCCTTTGAATGGAAGATGGAATGACTTTAAGATGACATGTTTTTCTAATGCTCCTCAAATTATATTCTCTCATTCCCTCACTGACTTTCCATCTATAATCATCCAGCCATTCCCCTATTTGTTCAATCTAGATGTTGAAAGGAGGTGGAAGGGCATACTGAGCAGAGGAAACATCGTCATGTGCAAGGGAACAAAGACATGAGGTCATATGAGAAATCCTAAGTGAGTGCTCTATGACTTGGGCCTTAGAATGCAAGATAACAAATGGTGGGAGACGAAGCTGGAAGGGAAGGGGATGTTGGAGCCAAGCTATGAAACTACTGCCTGCATATTAAAGCGTTTGAACTCATGTAGTCATTACCACATAAAGCTAGTTATGTTTAAAGGGAATTCACATAAAGAGGAAAGTCAGAGTCTTTAATGTTATTTAAAATCATGGCCAGGGTCTGGAAGCCCACAACTTACTCCCATGCTCTGATTAATTGGGAGTTGGTCAGTGGTCGGGACACTTTGACCTGGTGTGTTGGTTCCCCCGATCCAGCCCAGTTAGAAATTCAGGATCTGAGGACTGAGGTGTGAATCTTGGATGCCAGCGGTGACAAGGGTCTAAGAGTTCTCACAGCATGTTACTCTAATCCCAGGGAGATCAGAGTTGAATGGAGCTCCTCTTGTTGAAAATTCTCAACTTCTGCAAACTCATGAAATCTCACTGCAGTTCTACAAATTGCTCAGATTATGGGTGAGGTGCATTAACCCCTGAAGTTCCTAGCCGAGGCTTCAGGCTTCTCTGTGGTTTCTGACTCTAGCAGAAAGAATAGTGGATTGGGAGTCAGGAGTCTAGGATTTTTGTCTTAGCTCTGTCAAATAGTTCTGTGAGCTTAAGCAAGTCAATCTGGGTCTCAATTTCCTCAGTTTTAAACAGATGGATGGGACAAAATTATCTCCGATTTTCGTTGACTGTTAAATTCCAGGATCCTGGGGTTTTCTTTTATTGTTTATTATACATACCTTATATAGATCTTGGTATATTTTATGGTCTTGGAATCTCACCACTTCATCATTTCAAGTAAAACTCTTAAAACTGATTTCAAATCTTTTCAATACCTTTTTATTATTTATTTGATAGTTTGTATTATTGTTTTACTCTTAATGTTTTAAACTAAAGAGTCACTTCTTAAAAGCACCAGGAAAGAAAAAAATCCCAGTTCTTTTATTAACTTTTACTGGGTTTTGATTTTCCAGAATTAGGTCAGAAAATGAGAGCAAAAAGATACATAAAGCCAAATCTTTTATCCTCTGATCTTAAAGAACATCAAAGCAACACAACACATTCTTTACCTTTGTTAATTCCTTACCAAATAACCAAGAATTTACCACCACAGTGTCAGATAGCTTCTACCCTTTAAACATGGAAGAATAAAATTACCAGAAATGAAAGGTAGGTATCATTTAAAGTGATCCCTCTCTAAATCATTTAAGAATCATTTAGAAATACATTTATTTGGAAATGCTAGGGAGCTTTGGCAAACTATTTCACTGTTCAAGTGAAAACTGCTCAAGTAGAATTTGCAAGAATAGAGTCCCTCTCCCCTCTGACTAACAGGCAAACTGAGTATAGTCTGATTCAAAGGAAAAACAGTCCTGTAGGTAGGATGAATCCTCCAGGAAGTGCCCTTCCTCCTGTGTGGACACAACTCATCTTAAGATCTTACTCTTTGGAGAAAGAAAAGAACATGGAACTTGAAGATTTCCAGGAGGTGCACAGTTGTAACAAGGAGAGGCCACGGGGCTAAGTAAATGGAAGTCCGTCCGTTGGGGGCTTCCACTGTCAAAACTGGCCTATCCTTCTCCTGCCTAATGGCTGTTGAACAACAGGTTATTTTATTTGAAATGTAGTTTTCAATAACTTAGATAACTATGTGCCTATTTTTATGACTTTAAAAAGGGCAGAGACATTGTTTTCTGAAGCCAAATAAACAGGTTAAGTACTTGCTTTACAGTAACAAATAGAGGATCTGGGAACAAATTCTAATGAAAGATGAAGGGAATTGTGATTATTTGTGTTTAAAAAGGTAGTACCTGTTCTTCCTTTATTGAACTCATGTTTTAGGAAAAGTTAGGCATGATAAGATTATTAAGATCATAATTTCATTATCTGGGGATAAGTTGGTCTAATGAAGAGAAACAAAGGTCACAAAAGCTATTTGAGTCTCCTTTAAAGAGCTGCTGAGAACTTCCATAGGCTTCTCCTCATCATGGAGCTGTTAGCATTCAGGATTTATTCAGAGGCTCCTGGCAAAAGGCATATAAATAAGTGAGCTCTTCCCAGGGAAACCTCTAAAACTTCAGGCACTCCAAAAATAGCTTAGTAATCACTACGTATGGACTTTTACTACAGATTTGAAGAAAATATATCTTTCCAACATACAGAATATAGCATTAACAGAGCCAAAATAAAATGAAAAAAATTGCTAGTGATCAGTGATACCAACCAATTCAATAGTTTTGTCCATGACCCATTTTGCATTCATTTCTGTACAAGATTTGAAACTTAGGGTAAAGGAATTTTTTTTCTCCTGTATATTCAATTGCTTGACACCATTTGTGGAAAATGTTATCTTCGATTGATTTACTGTTGTACCTTTGTCAAAAGTGAGTTGGGCATATTTGAGTGGCTCTAATTCTGAGATCTACTCTGTTCCATTTATTTTTCTGTCTACTTCCACCAATACCATACAGTCTTAATTATGGTAGCTATATAATAAGTCTTAGAATCGGATAAAATACTCCCCTCCTCACTTCTTTCCCCCTGCTTTTAAAGAATTATTTTAGTCTAATCACCTTTAAATATAAAATTTTAAAAGTCTTGTCTACCAAAAATCAAGCAAAACGACCTTTGCTTCTACTTTGAAAGATAATTTTCTTGGAAAATACTGTTCCTCTCCTGCTTCAACTCATGTCATTTGAATTGTTTTTCTTCTGTAGGACAGGTGTGTTTTTCTCTTATTGCCTTCAAGATATTTTTTCTTTTTTCTTTAGTTTTCAGAAGGTTGACTCTGTGGTATCTTGATATGGATTTCTTTTGGGTGACCCTGTTAGGGGTTTGCTCAGTGACTTGAATCTCTAAGTGTCCATGTTTTGTTAAAATTGGGAGGTTTTCAGTCATTACTTCTTTGAGTACTTTTCAGCACTTCCCTCTTTCGAGTCTCTTTCTTCTAAGGACACAAATATTAGAGTTTTGTTATCCCATGAATCCTTGAGACACTGAGGTTTTTTTTGTTGTTGTTCCATTTTCTCTATTTTTCACATGGGGTAATTTCTATTATTCTGCCTTCCAGTCCTTTGACTTTTTTTCCCCTCCTCTATCCCTCCTACTCCATTCTTCTTTGAGCAAACCTACGTAGCTTTGTGTTTCAGTGATGGCATTTTTCAGTTGTACAGTTTGCATTTCGTTTTTCTTTATGTCTTCTCTTCCCTCACAAAGACGTTCTATTGTTTTGCTTTATTTTATTACTTTTTTACATTTGTTCCAAGCATGCTCATAATTGTTGAAACATTTATTTATTTTTTTTTATCATGGCTGCTGCAGACTCTTTGCCAAAAAATTCTATTATCTTTGTTATACCAATGTTGATACCTATTGATTTTTTTTTTTTTCCATTCAGTTTGAAACCATCCTACTCTTTACTTTTAGGAGTTATTTTCAACTGAATGCTGAACATTTTCATATTATTTTATGAGAGTCTGTATTTTTTTTTTTTAAACCTGCTATCTGTGTGGGCTTTCTCTGACAGTAATCCAACAGGGGAAGTAGGAGTTCTTCCCTGTAATTGCCAGAATGAGGTAGAAATCTAGGTTGTATGTTTGGCCTCCATTGATTCTGGAGGAAGGACAATCCTCATTATTTCTGGGCAGGGTGGAAGTCCCAGCTTTGTCTGTGGTCTCCACTGGTGCCATGGTCAGGGTGATCTCGTCACCACTGGGTGGTGGTGAGAATTCCAGCACTCCACTAGACCTCTTCTACCTTCCCTTCAGTAGAGAAGGGGACAGGGACTTGTCACTGGGGATGGAAGATCTATTTGGCCTTATCTGACAATCCCTGACAAAGTGTTTGGGTGACCATGGAGGAAAGTTAGGCTTCTCACTGGGTCACTGTTGCCAAGGATGGAATAAGATCACAGGTTTTTCTGTGGTATCTGGATGAAGGAAAGTTGTGATTTTTCTAAAAGTATCTCTTTTTTGTCAATATGCCTCTTTCTTGGTCCCTTGGATGGAGAGAAAACTGCTTCTTCTTTTGTTGTTTTCACTCGCTTGTGCTAGTGACTTGCCAGCTTCTTTAGCTCCTAGTCTTGAACATTTGAGGCAAAAATGATATCCAGAGACATAACCTCTGTGCTGTACTTGAGTTCCATGCTTCTAAAGTCTGCCTTCTTTTCTTCACCTTTCAGTCTTTCTATTCTTGTTTTAATATGATACCCAGTGTCTTTAGCTGTATTTAGTGAGAAGAACAAGGAAAAGTATATCTACTCATCTACCTGTAAATAGAAATTGTTCCTGGGTGAAACTTTAATTTAAGCAATATAGCTGCTCCCTCGGACGGAGAAACAAATTGTAAAATGCAGTACTTAAAAAAAAAAAAATCATAAATGCATTCAACTTTCTGTGTTTCTAGGTAATATGATCTAATGATTTTCTTCCATCTTCCAGCTACGTGTCATTCTTAATTCCGTTAGTCAAATCCGGTCAGAAAGAAACTTTTGTTTTTGGATCAGTTTAATCATCTCCACAGAATCCAATATGCTGATCTTCCAGGAGCTGGTGACTTTTGTAACCAGTAAGGATGCCAAACATCACAGACTACATCACGGTTTAGTTCTCTCATCCTTTCTTACTAACATAAGTATTTTTTAACAGAAATGAAAGTTTTTGCTAACTCAGTAGTATAATCACAGTATCTCTGACCCCTGCCTCTTTGTTGTTCATAAATTCTGTGAGTTGAAAGTAGTTTTTGAGAAAAAAGAATCGATTGCTCTCTTCTACTACTAAGAGAGCATTCCTGCTGGGTCCACATAAAAACTGCCATCATTGTCACCAGTGTCTTTATCCTAATATTCTACTAGCAATGCGTACCTCTGCCAATTCATAATAGAAACCCAGTTAAACTAGATGTCTCAAAGAAAAGATAAGGAAGAAATATGCTTAATAAACAGACATAGGAAAATAAAACTATTACAAACATCTCTGATCATTTTTAGAAAGACATCCAGACTATTATGATGGGCCAACCAGTTGACCAATTAAGGAATTTAAGCACAGCCTGATTTAGAAGCCATAATCAAATGCAAAGAATGTATTTATCATAAGTAAGTTCTGACCTACTCATAACAATGGAAGCCTGAGTATATTTTTACATAAATGGAGGTATAATTTGATGTTATGAATATGCCCTTTGGAGGAATGTTTACTCTGACTTTATCACTACTCGATGTGTTACTTGAGCAATTAATTTTTCTCATCTACAAAACGAGGAAAATCTTACCTCATAATAGTGTTGAGGATAACATTATTTACTAAAATTTATGAAGTTAATTATATATATTTGTAATTTAGTTCAAATTATAAAGAGCTCAATAAATATTTCCTATGATTATTGCTACCACTTTCACTAATTTTCTCTCATAAACCGATCTAAGGCTGGTCCTTTGAAATGAATGCCTTTGTCTGACTGTTTTTAGCAGATACAGAATTTCTTTAGTTTGACAGAATAATTAAACTCTTTCCAGATTTCATGCCCATATCCAGGTTTGAAGGCAGATATTATTAAACACCTTTAGCCTTTAAAGCGTTTATTTTTGGAACCCCTGAGCTAGAGAATCATCAACATTTCCTCTTTTTCCCCCCTTTGCCGTATTTATTTGGTCCCATGCCAGAAACTTCTTGGGGGTAATTCAAATTAGCATCTATTACAGATCAGTCTAGAAAAGGCTGGTTATTTATTGTCCGGCAGATACATGGACTTTGGCAGTTTCAGAAACCAGAGCTAAAGTGATCTTATAAAGTTCCAGTTAAATCAACAAGTGATGTGCTAGTCTAATAGTGACTTTCAAGAAATTACCTCTGAAATGCTAAGTATTTTCCCACTCAGAACCTCATTCTAACTCTATAACTTATACCAAAGATCACACTGTACCTGCTCTTAGCCTTATAAGTCTTACAAAAGCCCTGGCCAAAAGCAATAAAATTTGACCTGACCTAATCCTGGAGTCGCAATGGATAATGTGTGTATTTTTCATTCAATAATTTAATGTGGAAATTAACTGCCTGTGTCACATGTTCCCCATCTGAAAGAGGGAGCTTTTATGGTTCTAATGTTACACAAAAATTAAATATGTAAACACTCTTGTCATTTAAGACTCTTCACTTTCCTGATAGCTTAAGTAAGCACTACAAAAGACTCCTTTGGTGAAACGTGTTATTTCATACGGTATGGGAGGCTGCTCCGTGAAATTCACCCCCTATGGTCACAGAAATGGAGAAACAGATTTTTTTCCTCCTTTCTGCCTGAAAGATTTGAAATAATTTGCCCACTTTGGTTTACTGTGTTAGTCTCTCCTGCTTGTCCATTCAGGGGAAACACTGTGGAAATTTACAGAAACACTTTGTTCTCTTTTTCTCTTCTTTCAGGGATACTCCTGAGCATTTTCTACTCCTGGACTTGGGCTGGAAGTAAGCCTACCTGGTCTGGTTTTTGGATAGGCCTTACATTTTCCTTAAAGTCTATCCCTTCATAGTGGTATTCTGTCTAATATGTCTTTTTTCATGGTATTTTCTTCTTTTGCTTCTCTATTTCTTCTGTATTCTATCGTTCATTTTTTTTTCTATTGCCCTTTTAATTAACTTTAATGTTTTGAACATATTCATGATTTCAAAACCCAAAAGATATCAAGTAGTGCTATAACAAAATGTCTGCCTCAATTCCTCGTCTGCCCTCTTCCTGGTTTCGAGAACTTACCCTCCCCCACCATAGGTATCTGCTGTTCTTAGTGTTTTATACATCATACTCTAGCAAAAATAAATGTAGACCCCCCCCACCCCATTTTACACAAAAGATAGTGTGTTATATTTACTCTTCTAAACATTTTTTAAGCTTTATTTATATTGGAGGTTTTTTCATATTGACCTATCTAGAGAATACACTTCTTTTTTTATAGTTGCTTTATATAAATGTGTGCAACAGTTTATTTAACTAGTTCTTGTGGACAGATATTCTATATATTATATGTCTAAAATGTGATGAAATTTACTTTTTTTACTGTTAAAACAATGCTCATATGAATACTATTATACATGTTTCACATTATACATCTCTATTTGTAGACTAAATATCCCTAATTAGAATGGCTAAGTCAAAGGTTATTTGCATGTGTAATTTTGAGATACTGCTAAACTGGTCATAAAAATTTATACTTCCACCAGTATTATATGAGAGTTAACCGTTTCTCAGAGCTCTACAGGGTCCATATGAAGCTCTTGGATTACTGCCATCAGAAAGGTGAAAAGTGCCATCTCAGGTTAGTTTTAAATTGCATTTCTTTCACAATGAGACAACTTGAACATCGTTCATGTTTAGGAGACATCTCTGTTTCTTTCCTAATGAACTATCCTTCAGTCATTTTTCTTGTCGATTTCAAAAGCTATTTATCTGTGAGAAAGATGAACCCATTCCTCCTCTATGAAAATTCTTACATTGCTTATAATTGTTTTTGCTAAAGATTTTTTTTCAATAAGGTTGAATTTATTCGAGATTTTGAATCATAGTGATAGACGTCTTTCTTCCTCTTGTGAGAAAGGATTCTCCCATGTTTTTATGATTTCATTTGATTTTTACATTGAAAGCTCTCATCCCATTATAATTTACCCTGGACTGCGAGTCATAAATCTAATTACATTTTTCCCTAGATCGCTATTCACTAGCTTTCTTACTGAATTGTAACATCTTTTCCTCACTGGTAGGTGATGTCATTTTTATCTTATCAAAGATAATCTTCCTACATTTGCTTATGGATTTTCTCTTTAAACCTATTGGCCAATTATGTAACCAATATTGCATTGATTATTTTGGCTACCTAATATGCTAATATTGTGACCTCTATGTTAACAGAAGGATAATAATGATAGAATCATCTTAAATTTATATAGCACATCATAACTTACAAAGCATTTACACCTACTTTGCCTCATCTGTTTTAATCCTTTTCACGTCACATGGGGCAGCTGAGACAGACACTGCTGACATAAAGAAACTGCAGCCCAGAGGAGGTGAAGTGTTTGTCCAAGATCACAAACAAAGCTAGGAGGCAGTGGGGTAATGACTTGTCTTTTAGTTATATCTTTTCCAATTCAGTGTTACAGCTCTCAGAATCTCTCAGGCAGGTTCTGTGTAACTCTCTACCAGAGAGCTTGTGTATGTCTATAAAAGAACTCTATGTGATTGAGCTCTGAATTTATGCAGGATCTTCAGCTAATCTAGCCTTCTTTTAATTTGAAGAGAGAACAAAATCAAGAAATCATGGAATGTTAGAGCAAAAGGAGACTTGAAAGATCATAGACTAACCTAGTTGTTTAATAGAAAGAAAAGAAAAGAAAAGCTCAGAGAAGCTGCTATCTCTGTGTCCAAGGTCCTACAGTTCTGAGAAGTCAGGGCAAAGCCAGAACTTAGAGGTAGTTCTTTTCACTTGGTTTAGTAATGAAAAAAGGGAAGAAATCCTTGTATGAATTTCACTGAAATGAATCCTGATCATGCCTATATGCCCCTCCAGGGCCAGAAATGAGAGGTGTGAATTCATTCATTCATTCCTTCATTCACTCATCCGTTAATTAAACAAATAATCATGTACCATGTTCCAGAGACCGTGCCATTAGGTTTATGATGGTGGACTAAAGCATAAGCTCTACTTTCATGGAAAATATAATCGAGAAAGAGACAAACATATTAAAAAAATACTATGTAATTGCAAACTGGGAAAAATACTAGAAGGGGACTCATGGTGCGCTGGAAGATTTTAATAGGAAGACAAATTCTTTCCACTGCAGAGTCTGGGAAACCTCTCCCTGTGACCCTCTTCCTAAACCCCTCATTGTCCTTGAGGAATATTTTTGGAGACATTTCCATAGATTGATTTGAAAAGGCACGGATCGTTTCTTCAGAGGGGAGAACTAAGGCTCTCCGAGGAAACTTGACTTACTCAAAGAGAGCCCCTCGTTGGTTAGAGCAGAAATGAGACTAGAACAACACCCTCCTGATGTACCAGCCGGGGCTCCTTCTCCTTCTGCACACCCATGCTCTGCTAGCAAAGCTGGCAACAACACGGTCTTTCACTGATCAGGGACTCTAAGGACGCTGTGTCACTCTGACTTAATGTATCCCATGCCATAATTAACACATTGAATAGAACAGAGAAATCAAGATTTCTGATGAATGCATTATCAGAAATGGACATGATTGATTAGAAGAGCTACAGCCCATTTGTTTGGATTCCATTAACATGTATGTGGTACTTCCTGCGTGTCCTGTGCTCATCATTCATAAAAGTGTTCCCGTTTAACTCTTGGGGCAGAGGAATGCAATCTTCAGCCTATCCAGACACCATTTCTCATGAAGCTGGAGCCTTTGACTATGCTCTCCCACCCCCTTTTCTTAAACGTATTTTTCTTTTCTTTGGGGGTGGAGTGGAATGGTAGAATAGGAGAGATTGTTTGATTTCCCATGTCTCCATATATCTGTTTATAACTGTGACATAAGATGATAGAAAACTCAAGACTGATTTTATTTTGTTTATTTGTTTAAAGGAAAGGCACAGGCAGGAATGAAGGTGAGTAAAGACAGGCAGCAGGAAGAGAGAGAAGGAAGCATTTTGTTTCTTTTATTTAGTTGTTCATCTTTGGTGTTCTCTCTGGGTCGTGAACCAGGGTCCCGGGGATATATGTGGACTGTGTTGGTGGACTTAACTATTAAGTCACCAGAGAGCACCATGACTGATTTTAAGATGGAGGAAAAACTACTAGAACTCTCCTTTAAAGAAATGTTCTAAAAATGTAGGAAAAACCTGAAATAGAGAGATGTCCATGGCAGCAGCATCTCAATTGTAAAAAAGTTGGGGCAAACTTGACTACATAGCATTTGAGAAAGAATAAAATGCATAACGATATAGTCCACTTAATATTATGTATGATTAAAACAATTTTTCAAAGCAAAAATCATGATAATGGGGATTGAAGTAGAAAAGAAGGCTGCACAGCACCATCATTAACAGTAGAAGCTGTGGAATCAGTAACTGAGACTAAATTGGATTCTAGCTCGGCTGTAGGACCTGCAGCCAGTTTCTCTTTGCCTTAGCTTCTTTAATCATGAAGAAGGGATAGCAATTGTGCCTATTCTACAGGGCCGTGTGAGGGTTCGAAGCAGCAGTATCTGTAAAGCAAAGCCTTCACCCAAGGCCTCCCATGTGGTAGGGGCGTGACACATGCCATCATTATAATTCAATACATGGTCTTGATTTTGTTAGCGACAAGTCAAAAATCCTGGAAGTTCCTTCAAAGAGTAGATTTCTCTGGGATGTAGGATTACGAGTCATTTATTTCTTCTTTTAAAATTTTTGTTTCTTGCAATGTTCTATAATTATTATACTGTTTTCCTCTTGCCTCTTTTCATCCCAGAAGAAAACATTTGACCTTTCCTGGCCTACCCTGTGTCTTCCAGAGGCTGACTCCCGAGGACTGCCTCACCAGGGTCTGTCGCCCCTAGGTTTCTCCTTGGGTTCAGCCAGCATCTCGGTCTGCTTGTGAGCTGTCCTTTCAATCAGTTTCTGACTGTTTCCCCTGCACCATCTTTTACCGCTCTTCCCTCTTCCCTCTCCTGTCCCCAAGAGCAGTTTCTCAAGGTGGCAAGTCCTGTGTGCCTTGCTAATCCTTGCCCATCTGTGATTTGTACTCGCCCCTCTGAAAATAATCCCTTCATTCAAATCTCTGCAAAATGCAAGCTGAGTGTGCTTCTGTTTTCTGAGGAGACCCACCCTGACTGACCCAAGGAGCTGCCATTATTTTTATAATTGGGGAAACTATTTCTGAAGCACAAAGGACCACCCCGCCTCCCACCTCCCCAAAGGAAGGCCTCTTCACAGCGTGAAGAGGCCTCTCAGCTTCCAGACTTGAGGGTGATTATTTTTGTTTCATTTTCAGCCCTCACATGAAATTAGGCTTCAGGCTAGAACACCTATTTCTTAGAAAAACACACTTTCTCCTGGAGGGAAATTCTAGAAAGCAGTCGCGGGCTATTGACAAACTATAATGCTGCAAAGGGACCTGGCCAAGAAGGAATCAAGAGAAAATCTCTGAGGGGAGAAGGTGGCCCTGCAAGTGGCTCATCATCTGCAGTGCCAGCTGTGTACCCAGTTGGGCAGGCCCCGCCGACAGAGCTGCGCCTTGAGTGGAGACCTGCCTCTGTGGCCACTGGAAACTCACCAGCCCCTGTGGCGTCTGGGCTCAACCACTGCCAGGCTCCCAGGGGGTAAGTGATACAGTTTGTTCAGCCCGGGGGTGGGGAGGGCGGTGCGAGGCGGTGATGGGGCTGGCCGAGGCGGGACTGGGGGGCTTGGCGCGTCACCCGCGAGCTGCTCCACTGTTAAAGCTCGATTGGCAGGCTAGCTTTTTCCCAGGAGGAAGTGTGGGGAAGAATCTCGCAGTTGCATGGCAATAAAGAGCTGCCTGGTGGGCCTCCTTCTCCGCCAAGAGGCTTCATGGCTCCAAAGTTCCGGAGGGGTGTGCAAGGGGGAGGAGGAGGAGAAATAAGCTGCTCTACTCAGTGCTGAGGTGATCACCTTTGCAGACACTT